>CM057248.1:27486551-27509383 GCA_029931835.1 Etheostoma nigrum
AAGCATTGATGGCCTTTAGAACTGGTGGTTGATGTCCACCAGCAGATGTCACCAGAACCCGGATGCTTTTTGCCACATTTTTGCCAAAGATTGAGATCACAGACTTAAACCAACATTTCTGTGATGGTGTGAGTCGTGTTAAAGCAGACTGAGCTACGAAACACACAGCGTCAATTTCATTGAAACACTCAGCAGAGAAGAGATTGCGCAGATGTTCGATGATCTCCTCGTCTCTTTCTATACCTCCTGTATCTCCAAAGCCTGGAGTGTCAACAATGGTCAGTGAGTAGTTGATTTTAAAACCCTCCTGGTGGTTGATTTTGTACACAGTGACTTCAGAGGTCTTGCTTTCAGCTTGTGATCTCGACTGATCTTTGTCCACTAATCTGAATCTGAAAGCGTCCTTCCACTCTACACCAACTATGTAGTTGATCATTGCATTGATCAGAGTGGACTTTCCTGATCTGGTCAGCCCAAAAAGCATTATAGTGCGATTCTGCCTTGTGCTTTCTTTTCCAAAACTGAGTCTTCGGCATCCACCGATGTTCATGTCTTCTTCTGTCAGAGTCAGTTTGTAAACTGAGGGTGAATCAGAATTCATCTTTTTGCTTGTACTTTTGAGGGATTCTGTTAGCGTGAACTTTGCTGTGCGGACATTAACAGGGATGCTTTCTGTGCTTCTGCCAGCTTCACCCCAATCACATCTGACTCTGACAACATATTCTGTCTCTGACTGAAGCTCTGATATGATCGCCTTTTCAGTTCTTGCCATCATTTCGTTCCATAGGAGATCTTCCTCTTTCATCCCATTGTCTGCTTTGGCGTACGCCACGATGTAGCTCAAAATGTGGACATCTTGTCCAAGCTCAGCAGGTTTCTCCCAGCTAACTGATATCTCTCTTGAGTTTGGTTCGACTCGAGGTTTTCCAGGAGGGCCGCAAGGTAAAGTTTTAGTGAAACCAGGGACTTCATTGGCTGGCCCAACACCTACTGAGGTCCCTGCTCTACATCTGAACATATACTCTGTGTTAGGACTCAGATCGTTCACTGTGACTTCTTCAGCTTTTGATGCCGTCTTCTGTTTCCATCCATCCTCTCCACTGACACAGTACTCAACAGAGTAGGAGGTGATGTCCTCTGCTCCAAATCTGGGTGGAGAGATCTTCAGCGTCACACTGTTGTGGTTTATATCACCTACAGCCACTGTTTCAGGCTTTGATGGCAGCTCAAAGTTCTCACTGACAGAAAAGCCATCTTCATAAAGGTAGATGCTTGAACCTTTGTGTGTCTCATTTGTTGAACCTACTGTCAGGAACTTAATGTTCTTGTTCTCCTCGTTGGCCTCTGCAAAGTCACTGAAGAGCTTTGCTTTATGCCTCATTTCCTTTGCTACTTCTTTTGAGGCGTACCATTGTTCCTTCTCTACATCATAAGTATGTGCATGCTGAGGTTCGTCTGGTGTTTGTTTTAAGTAGTTTGATAAAGCAGAGAGGTACGGTTCATCACTTCCTAGTGAGGTGAAGACAAAGCACACAGCATGTTTAGCACTGAGACTTTCTTTGTACATATCTAGTTGAGATGAGACGATCTTGGTGTTTTTCATCATGTTGGTGAAACTCAGTAAGGTGCAGATTTCTCTCTCTCTACAGTCCATCCACTCGTGCAGGTTTTTGCTGTTGAAAGGAGAAGAATGTCTCTTCTTCAGGATCTCTGCGAGCCCAGCCTCCTCTTCTCCTCCTCCTCGGATTGATGGAAGTTTCTTTGCCAAGGTTTGTTGGAAGTCCAGCTTGAATCCCGAGCACATTTCTCTAAATGTTTTAATCTTGTTGCCAATCTGTGGGAACTGCTGTCCAGTGGTGGTCCTCAGTGCATCATTGCAGCTCATTTCCAGCTCACTGAAGTCCTCCAGGACACTCTGCGACTCTTGAACTAATGTTATACTTATCTGACGGACAAGTTTGGCAGCATTAGAATCTAAACTTGTCAGGGGCAACAGCCAGACCTTCATTGGTACGGCGTTTTCTCCGTTGGCTCCCAACAGTTTTGGGAGGCTTTGGTAGACTTCTACTGCATCCTGAAAGGTTGTAGGAGATTTCTGAAGGGAAAAGTCTCCAAAGAATCTGCAGGAGAACTTGTCAACATGTTCTTTGTCCTTGTCTTCCATTTTTAAGGAACCTTCACCCTCAATCGCAAAGCTGGGTATCTTCTTTATCATCACCTTCAAGTTGCCCTGAATGTCCTGATGATCTTCCTTCTCAGACATCTCACGGTCAAAGACAAAGAAGGCTTGTGCCCCATAAAGAATAGCTGTGACTACATGTGTTGCTAATCCTTGATCAAAGACATACTGATGCTTCTTCATATTGTCTCTTCCAAGATGGTCCATCGACAGTTCCTTGACCTTTGTGGTAGCTTTGTATTTCAGAGTTACTCTGGCCTGATTTTTGGATGTCTTACTGTCATTCAAGTACTTGGCCGATCCCCCAACCTCTACCAGTCCACCTAAAAAACTTGCCTTCAGCGATGCTTCAACATTTAGTGCTGAAGATTTATCTGAAAATGATTCAGATGCAACTATCTCAAAATCATTGTAGTTTTGCGGTCTCTCTCCAATATGACTCATCAGGTCACCACGGTCCCACAGTGTCATTCCTGCAAAAAACAAAAAATCAAGTTAAGCTTTCAGAACCACCAGACCAAATGTGTTGTTACGTCCTAAAAGCCAGATACAAACTGAATTTATTTTGGAAGTCTCAGCATCTTCATCATACTTGGAAACGTCCTTAATTAATGTTTGTTCAGATAAGTCCTCTAAGAGCACGTATGATAACAGTTTGAGGTTCAAATTGATTTGTGTATTTATTGTTTACTCATATGAATGTTTAATATGTTTATGTTAAAGCAACACTAAAGAACTTGTCTTGCTTCAGTCCCTCTACAGGTTGTCTTATTGGAACGACAGCTCGCATTACCCGAGCTGTCATTCCAATAAGACAACCTGTAGGGGGGCCGCAGCGTGAGCTGTCATTCCAATAAGACAACCTGTAGGGGGGCCGCAGCGTGAGCTGTCGTTCCAATGAGACAACCTGTAGGGGGACCATAGCATGAGTTGTAGTTCCAATTAGACAACCTGTGGGGGGACCGCAGCGTGAGTTGTAGTTCCAATAAGACAACCTGTAGGGGGACCGCAGCGTGAGCTGTCGTTCCAATGAGACAACCTGTAGGGGGACCATAGCATGAGTTGTAGTTCCAATGAGACAACCTGTGGGGGGACCGCAGCGTGAGTTGCAGTTCCAATAAGACAACCTGTAGGGGGACCGCAGCTTGAGCTGTCGTTCCAATGAGACAACCTGTGGGGGGACCGCAGCGTGAGTTGTAGTTCCAATAAGACAACCTGTAGGGGCACCGCAGCGTGAGCTGTCGTTCCAATGAGACAACCTGTAGGGGGACCATAGCATGAGTTGTAGTTCCAATTAGACAACCTGTGGGGGGACCGCAGCGTGAGTTGTAGTTCCAATAAGACAACCTGTAGGGGGACCGCAGCGTGAGCTGTCGTTCCAATGAGACAACCTGTAGGGGGACCATAGCATGAGTTGTAGTTCCAATGAGACAACCTGTGGGGGGACCGCAGCGTGAGTTGCAGTTCCAATAAGACAACCTGTAGGGGGACCGCAGCTTGAGCTGTCGTTCCAATGAGACAACCTGTGGGGGGACCGCAGCGTGAGCTGTCGTTCCAATGAGACAACCTGTAGGGGGACCATAGCATGAGTTGTAGTTCCAATTAGACAACCTGTGGGGGGACCGCAGCGTGAGTTGTAGTTCCAATAAGACAACCTGTAGGGGGACCGCAGCGTGAGCTGTCGTTCCAATGAGACAACCTGTGGGGGGACCGCAGCGTGAGTTGTAGTTCCAATAAGACAACCTGTAGGGGCACCGCAGCGTGAGCTGTCGTTCCAATGAGACAACCTGTAGGGGGACCATAGCATGAGTTGTAGTTCCAATTAGACAACCTTTGGGGGGACCGCAGCGTGAGTTGTAGTTCCAATAAGACAACCTGTAGGGGGACCGCTGCGTGAGCTGTCGTTCCAATAAGACAACCTGTAGGGGCACCATAGTGTGAGCGGTTGTTCCAATGAGACCACCTGTAGGGGAACCGTAGCGGGAAAAGTTCTCTAGTGTTACTTTAATGTATGCACCAACCACCAAGCAAATTCCTTGTGTTACTTGAGAATTAATCCCTTTCTGATTCTGATAATAAAGAGAGCCCTTCATGCTTTGTAGAGAAAGAAGGGGGATCAGGTTTATCTCTGAGACTTCTGTGATTGGATGAAGACTTTGTGGAAAAGTTGATTGCGGTGATTGGTCAAAATTGCGTGTCACGCCGAATTTATGGTGATCATGGTGATCATGGTGATCACAAAATCCTGGAGAGACCGAATTACCTCCCGGTGCAGTAAATTATCACATACAGTACAAATAATCTAGATTGCCGTAATAAACGAGCTAAACTGATCAAGAGATCTTTGGTAAAAAATGTTATTGAATGTAACTACAGTGAAAGTTATGTTGTTAGAGTTAAGGCGAGGCAGCTTTATTTGTATAGCACATTTCAGCAACAGGGCAATTCAAAGTGCTTTACACAAAATCAGTTAAAAAACAGTTAAAAACATGTGAATAAACAGTTAAAAATAAGAACATTAGGACACATAAAACACAAGAATAAAAGTTACAGTGCAGCATAAGAAATTAAACATTAAAGAAATGAACAGTCATTTAAAGAAAGGTCTTCAGCCTTGATTTAAAAGAACTGAGAGTAGCAGCAGATCTGCAGGTTTCTGGGAGTTTATTCCAGATATGAGGAGCTTAAGAATCCTTACCAGGGATGAGTGAGTCTTTGCGGCAGTCGTACAACATCCCGAGGCCAAAAGGCCGGCCGAGTGCCGCCACCTCCATCGTCCTGCTGGCTTCAGAGTCCGGACAAACATGGACAACAGCTTCATTAGTTCACCTGTCTGACTGAAATATTTACGATATGTTATACCACACCCCTATTTTGACTTTAATTTGGTGCAACATGCATAAACATTATTCAAAAGTAAGAAGTGGGCAATTTATACAAAAGGATGTGTCATGAAAACAACCACCAATAGACTAGGGCTGCAGAATATGTCTTTTGGTTGTCGTCATCACGATATCAACATCACGAATGACTGCGAAATCGGAAAAAACAATCAGAGAGTTTTTGTTAGTTAAATGGAAATATCAGTAGAAACTTACAATTTAACCATAATTCTTATTTTAGTATATTCAATTCCATGTTGAACTTTAACAATCGCAGATACGCGGATGATGATGATGATGATGGAGACCTTTAGTCTGGATCAGTCTAATTTATTATAACTTGCAATTCATTTTGGTAGTTTTGTCAAACCTTTGTATCAGTCATAATGACTTAGTACTCACCTAGTTAAAATCTGAATTGAGGGAACAAGGTTGACATCAGATGATCAGACAGGTTAGAAACAACCGGAATTTCAGCCATTTCGAAGACCAGTAAGCGTTGTAGGGGTCTACCTCATTCTGTTTCTAAGGTTAAGGGGACCAGATGTCTCAGACAAAATCCGGGGACATTTTCAGCTCAGAAGTGTAAATACCTCCAAAACACGTCATGTTTTTAATTTTGTAAAACTTAAAACGGGGACACTAGACCTAGAGCTGTTCTCATTAGGGGCTAGCCCCCCCAGGCTTGTTTCTGCAACAGCTCATTGAGTATCGGATACAATATAAACTATTGAGGAAAGATGTTCCTTTGACATTGATGCAGTATGAAACGAGATCGCTGCAGTCGGCAGCAGAGAAACAAGCTACAATGGAAGTTAATGGGATAATTGTCCAGCTTGTATTTACATTCATAAAGTGCTCGTTTTGCTGCTGACAGACTCAGATTAATATTCTAAGTGTCTGATAACATTATGGAAAGGATTTCTAAGGAGGTCGACCTTTCTGTTAAAGATTAAAACATAAAAGTCTGTGAAATTGCGTTGGCTAAACCCACCAGTCTCCATGTAAATAATCATTGATTTTAGCGTGTATAGAGCAGCATATCTCCACCAGACTCCATGTAAATAATCACTACTTTTAGTGTGTATAGAGTAGCATATCTCCACCAGACTCCATGTAAATAATCACTACTTTTAGCGTGTATAGAGCAGCATATCTCCACCAGACTCCATGTAAATAATCACTACTTTTAGCATGTATAGAGCAGCATCTCTCCACCAGACTCCATGTAAATAATCACTACTTTTAGCGTGTATAGAGCAGCATATCTCCACCAGACTCCATGTAAATAATCACTACTTTTAGCATGTATAGAGCAGCATATCTCCACCAGACTCCATGTAAATAATCACTACTTTTAGCGTGTATAGAGCAGCATATCTCCACCAGACTCCATGTAAATAATCACTACTTTTAGCATGTATAGAGCAGCATATCTCCACCAGACTCCATGTAAATAATCACTACTTTTAGCGTGTATAGAGCAGCATATCTCCACCAGACTCCATGTAAATAATTACTACTTTTAGTGTGTATAGAGCAGCATATCTCCACCAGACTCCATGTAAATAATTACTACTTTTAGCGTGTATAGAGCAGCATATCTCCACCAGACTCCATGTAAATAATCACTACTTTTAGCATGTATAGAGCAGCATATCTCTACCAGACTCCATGTAAATAATCACTACTTTTAGCGTGTATAGAGCAGCATATCTCCACCAGACTCCATGTAAATAATCACTACTTTTAGCATGTATAGAGCAGCATATCTCCACCAGACTCCATGTAAATAATCACTACTTTTAGCATGGTAAAATACGGCTTTCTAAAACATCTCTGGGCTCTGAGCAGCGCTGCTCGATCGGCTCCGTTTGTGTTTTCTTTCTTTTATTCTAATTTTGGGCCTGTCGGTCACAGTGAAAACCGGGGACATTTTCGGGGACAGGTCACCAAAACCGGGGACTGTCCCCGGAAACCGGGGAAGACTGGTCACCCTATCTAAGGTCAATGCACAGTGCTGAGCACCATTTACTTTTGAACTCGTCAAATAATCACGAGAAACAGTTCAGTGTCCCTTCTACTCTCATTTTATGTCTATGGTTATAAAACAAAAGAGAATCATGTTCATACCAAATAATTTAACTGAATAACTTCACCCTACTAACCACACTGCAACCTTTGTTTAGGTTTTCATCATCAAAAATTGTTTTATGTGTACACCTATATCTATTTTTACACAACTTGTCTTTACAAAATATATACTATATGATTTTCTGCTAACCCTCGTGTTGTCTTCCGTCAAAATTGAAAATCAACACTTTTCTTGATGCTTTTTATCCATGTTTTTAAATATTTCTTACATTTTTGTCCTTTTTTCAACAATTTTGACGTTTTTTTTCAATGTTTCTCACTTTTTTGACATTTTAACACTAACTTATTAACTTTAGTTGTACAGTTATTTTTGGAATTTATGGTCAATAAACCTCATTTATAGGAAATTATACCTAATGTTTGAGTTAGAAAAGCAGAAATTAGGAATTATTGAGACTAAAATTAAAGGAATGGATGTTGATGATAATCACAGACTGGAATATGTCAACTTTTACTCAATACTATTTCAAAAACACTTCCATTTGTTTTACAATGCTATAAAATTGAATAAGACGCCCCAAAATTAATGAAAGTAGAGATTTGTACTTGGCAAAGAGCGTTGGGTGGAATCAATCATGTTATTTTGGGGAATTAAAAAGGACATTGATATAGGACAACATGAGGACAACATGGGGACAACATGAAGACAACATGAGGACAACATGAGGACAACATGGGGACAACATGAGGGTTCATTTCTGCTCTCAGGACTAAAACTGTCCCCTGCTCCCCTCTGGTGGCTGCTACAACTCACTGCCTCAAACACCTTCTCCAATTGCTGCTGCATGCATTTGCAGAACCGGAGGCTGAACCTTTAGGACCACAATCCTAGGACCCGAGCTTTTTGCAACTGCGCCAGCTACTAAAGTGGGTGACCCCATGTTCTCTTAATACATGCATGCATTTTCTACCTTGGATGTTACATTATATACTGTATGTATAATATTTCTGTCCAGAAATAAACCTTCCAAGCTAAGAATCTGGACAAAAGTAGTATTTGGGTTGAAGAAAGTGCTCATATGATGCTTTTTGCCTTTACCCTTTCCGTTATATATTCTTGTGCATGGTTTAAGTAGGCTCCCAAGTGAAAAAGTCCAAAGTTCTGACTGGCTAGTAGTCCTTACCTAGGTACTGTCAGGGCCCTCATACTCTGCTTCTGACTGGCTAGTAGTCCTTACCTAGGTACTGTCAGGACCCTCATACTCTGCTTCTGACTGGCTAGTAGTCCTTACAGGTACTGTCAGGGCCCTCATACTCTGCTTCTGACTGGCTAGTAGTCCTTACCTAGGTACTGTCAGGGCCCTCATACTCTGCTTCTGACTGGCTAGTAGTCCTTACCTAGGTACTGTCAGGACCCTCATACTCTGCTTCTGACTGGCTAGTAGTCCTTACCTAGGTACTGTCAGGACCCTCATACTCTGCTTCTGACTGGCTAGTAGTCCTTACCTAGGTACTGTCAGGGCCCTCATACTCTGCTTCTGACTGGCTAGTAGTCCTTACCTAGGTACTGTCAGGGCACACCCTCATACTCTGCTTCTGACTGGCTAGTAGTCCTTACCTAGGTACTGTCAGGACCCTCATACTCTGCTTCTGACTGGCTAGTAGTCCTTACCTAGGTACCGTCAGGGTCCTCATACTCTGCTCCTGACTGGCTAGTAGTCCTTACCTAGGTACTGTCAGGACCCTCATACTCTGCTTCTGACTGGCTAGTAGTCCTTACCTAGGTACTGTCAGGGCCCTCATACTCTGCTCTTGACTGGCTAGTAGTCCTTACCTAGGTACTGTCAGGGCCCTCATACTCTGCTCTTGACTGGCTAGTAGTCCTTACCTAGGTACTGTCAGGACCCTCATACTCTGCTCCTGACTGGCTAGTAGTCCTTACCTAGGTACTGTCAGGACCCTCATACTCTGCTTCTGACTGGCTAGTAGTCCTTACCTAGGTACTGTCAGGACCCTCATACTCTACTTCTGACTGGCTAGTAGTCCTTACCTAGGTACTGTCAGGGCCCTCATACTCTGCTTCTGACTGGCTAGTAGTCCTTACCTAGGTACTGTCAGGGCCCTCATACTCTGCTTCTGACTGGCTAGTAGTCCTTACCTAGGTACTGTCAGGACCCTCATACTCTGCTTCTGACTGGCTAGTAGTCCTTACCTAGGTACTGTCAGGGTCCTCATACTCTGCTCCTGACTGGCTAGTAGTCCTTACCTAGGTACTGTCAGGGTCCTCATACTCTGCTCCTGACTGGCTAGTAGTCCTTACCTAGGTACTGTCAGGACCCTCATACTCTGCTCCTGACTGGCTAGTAGTCCTTACCTAGGTACTGTCAGGACCCTCATACTCTGCTCCTGACTGGCTAGTAGTCCTTAAACTATGGAAACCTATTCTGATGCAACCTCAAAATACAATTATGAACCTACAAATAAGCAGAATATGGGAGCTGTAAAACTAAAAGGACTTTGACCGAAAGAAAAATTTGGGTGGATTCATCCTTTAAAACAGAATACTAGGGTCCTGGAACTGCAATCCTGAAAATGTAATCTCCATTACTGCAGTAAAATAATATTGACTGATTCTGCTGCTAATGGACTCTCCACTTAGCCTGATAACAAGCGGGCGTGTCCTCACAGTGGAGATGCTGACTCATTTCCTCATTCAGAGCCTTTGGTGAGGCTGAACGACCTGAAAGGTCCGCACATCTCGTCACTAATAATACTATATTATACTTTATTAATCCCTCTTGGGGATACATTTTACTCTGTTAGTTTTATTATAAACGGACTGTGTAGGAGCCACACACTGTGTGTTGTTTATGGTCTAATTTCTATTGTTTGATTATTATATTGTGCACTTTCGAACACTTCCTGTTGACCGCCGCTCTAACGCACTTATCTCGACTCACAGAGTAACTTTACATTTGGTAACTGCAGTACTAGTTGTATATTACGTGTGGAGGAATAAATCATTGCAGTACAACCTGGAGCCCGTCGCAGTGTGTTAGTGCATCGCCTCGTTGGACTGCTGCAGCCAACAGATGGAGCTACTGCTGCTCCTCGGCAGGTTAATGGCAGGAAGGCCGTAATGTTATGTCACACTCAGTTAATCATCCTCAATGTCTTATTATAAGTTAGTGGAGACCACCTGAACGATCCTATCAAAACTGCACAGATTAACCCTTGTGTTGTCCTCGGGTCAAATTTGACCCATTTTCAGTTTTTTCATCACATAAAATGGGCCATCAAAATAAGCTGAAAATGTCATCATTAGAAATGTCAAACAACTTTGGAAAAAACATTTAAAAAAGGACCCACTACATTGAAAAAGTGACAAAAATGTCAGAAAATGCCACACTTTTTTTTAATGGTTGACGGAAAGACAACACAAGTGTAAGGACTATAAGACTGATGCCTCTCTGTTTTTTTTTTTAGATCCATGTACATGTTCTCATAAAAAATTAGATTTTTTAAATTTTATGTATACGTACAAAAAAGTCAGAATCTGGTTTGATTAAATTTGAGCAGATACTCACCAGCTGTTGGTGCAGATTCTGCCGTTTTGTTGACAAAACCTGATGGTTTCAGTTGGACTTCTCTTCAGAGAGAGACACAGAGACGTGTCTCCATCGCAGCACTGCAGCATCTGAGACTATCTTTCACTTTCATCTAATTAAATGGGAAATGTGACGTAGAACCTCATCTCTCTCAGTGTTGCTCCACCTCTCAGTATACAGGACATGCCCGTTATAGTCAGCATAGTGTATGTACAGTGGTGCTCATAAGTGTATGATCCCAGGCTAAAGTTAGACTAAAAAGAGGAATAAAAAAACATTTCTCCTGGAAATTAATCTCAATGCCTTAATTAAAAAATATAGAAAAATCCACCTTTAAGGACACAAAATTTATTTGTAAATGAATAATATATCATAAATAAATAAATGTTCTTTCTTAAAATACAGGGGGCATAAGTATACATCCCCCTATGTTAAAATACAGGGGGCATAAGTATACACCCCCCTATGTTAAAATACAGGGGCATAAGTATACACCCCCCTATGTTAAAATACATGGGGCATAAGTATACATCCCCCTATGTTAAAATACAGGGGGCATAAGTATACACCCCCCTATGTTAAAATACAGGGGCATAAGTATACACCCCCTATGTTAAAATACAGGGGGCATAAGTATACACTCCCTATGTTAAAATACAGGGGGCATAAGTATACATCCCCCTATGTTAAAATACAGTGGGCATAAGTATACACCCCCCTATGTTAAAATACATGGGGCATAAGTATACATCCCCCTATGTTAAAATACAGGGGGCATAAGTATACACCCCCCTATGTTAAAATACAGGGGCATAAGTATACACCCCCTATGTTAAAATACAGGGGGCATAAGTATACACTCCCTTTGTTAAAATACAGGGGGCATAAGTATACATCCCCCTATGTTAAAATACAGGGGGCATAAGTATACACCCCCCTATGTTAAAATACAGGGGCATAAGTATACACCCCCCTATGTTAAAATACATGGGGCATAAGTATACATCCCCCTATGTTAAAATACAGTGGGCATAAGTATACACCCCCCTATGTTAAAATACAGGGGGCATAAGTATACACCCCCCTATGTTAAAATACAGGGGGCATAAGTATACACCCCCTATGTTAAAATACAGGGGCATAAGTATACACCCCCTATGTTAAAATACAGGGGCATAAGTATACACCCCCCTATGTTAAAATACAGGGGGCATAAGTATACACCCCCTATGTTAAAATACAGGGGCATAAGTATACACCCCCCTATGTTAAAATACAGGGGGCATAAGTATACACCCCCTATGTTAAAATACAGGGGCATAAGTATACACCCCCCTATGTTAAAATACAGGGGGCATAAGTATACACCCCCCTATGTTAAAATACAGGGGGCATAAGTATACATACCCCTATGTTAAAATACAGGGGGCATAGGTATACACCCCCCTATGTTAAAATACAGGGGGCATAAGTATACACCCCCTATGTTAAAATACAGGGGCATAAGTATACACCCCCCTATGTTAAAATACAGGGGGCATAAGTATACACCCCCCTATGTTAAAATACAGGGGGCATAAGTATACATACCCCTATGTTAAAATACAGGGGCATAAGTATACACCCCCCTATGTTAAAATACAGGGGGCATAAGTATACACCCCCCTATGTTAAAATACAGGGGCATAAGTATACACCCCCCTATGTTAAAATACAGGGGCATAAGTATACACCCCCCTATGTTAAAATACAGGGGCATAAGTATACACCCCCCTATGTTAAAATACAGGGGCATAAGTATACACCCCCCTATGTTAAAATACAGGGGCATAAGTATACACCCCCTATGTTAAAATACAGGGGCATAAGTATACACCCCCCTATGTTAAAATACAGGGGCATAAGTATACACCCCCCTATGTTAAAATACAGGGGCATAAGTATACACCCCCCCTATGTTAAATTCCCAGATCTTTATTTTTAAAGGCCAGTTATTTCATGGATCAGGATACTATGCATCCTGATAAAGTTCCCTTGGCCTTTGGAATTAAAATACCCCCCCACCATCATCACATACCCTTCATCATACCTAGAGGTCGGCATGGTGTTATTTCAGTTAGACTAATATCTGGTTTGATTTGCATTGAGAGATGATCTTATGGAAAGTCCATCGTGTGACAGGAGTATAATTATAGCTGTAAGATAAATGTAATGAGGTAAAAAGCACTATTCACCTCTGAGGTGTATACAGTAGAAGTATTAAGTATGAATGAAAAAAATGGAAATACCAAAGCCAATTGCAATTTAGAGTACAAGTACCTCCAAACTTAACTAGTTACTTAAGTAAGTACTTGAGAAAATGTCCTGAGTTACTTTGCAGTATTTCTGTCAGACGGATGGAAGTGGACGTCAGCAGCCTGACCTCAGAGGTCCTGGAAGAGAAAACGGAGCTGCAGAGCGTAAAGAAGACAACAGACAACACCTGAGGTGTAATAACATTCATTTATTCTTTATTATTGAATAATTTCTCCATTGTTTCAGTGGCAGCCATCTTATTACCCCACAGGACGATAACATGTAGCAGATATACTGGATATCAGGAGTCATTCATATTATTCACAATATCTTCATCTTCTTAAATCTCCCAGAAAATAAAAACTTAATATCTAATATAACAGTGGATAAGCATGTTAAACTGAGCAGGAAGCTGTTAACCCAGAGTAGAAATATGAACAGGGTTAAAGGAGAGAAATGTATTTAAGCATGTATAATGTTTGTATGTATAATGTATGTATGCATAATGTATGTATGTATGTATAATGTATGTATGTATAATGTATGTATGTATAATGTATGTATGTATAATGTATGCATGTATGTATAATTTATGTATGTATAATGTATGTATGTATAATGTATGTATGTATAATGTATGTATGTATAATGTATGTATGTATAATGTATGTATGTAGAGTGTATGTATGTATAATGTATGTATGCATAATGTATTTCCAACAAAACGTTTCTTATGATTCAGGAGGACAATAACATGTTAATGAATACACATCAATGGAATAAGTCTTTAACATCACTCGCATTAATTATGTTCTTCATATCTCAGAGAAAATACATTGAAGAGTAGATTAAAGAAACTTAAAAATGTAACAAGAAGCTGATATTGCGGTTTGAAAACCTGAATTAGCCCTCATGTTGTCCTGGGGACAAATTTGACCCATTTTTCCAATGTCGAACAGGCAACAAAACGTTGGGGATAAAAGCGACATAAACTTTGGAAAACGTGATAAAAGCTACAAAAAAATCTTCAAAAACTTCAAAAACACTTTAAGGTAAGGTTTCAGGTCTGCAGAGATAGCGGCAGCAAGATGACATCATGACGTCGCGTAAACGTACACGCCCACTTTCTTAAGCCTTGTATTGTCTTCACTTTCGGGACCCTCGTGTCCTTTGGGTCCCTACTCCGTCTGGGGTCATATCCGGAGTAATGTTCTGAATTGAGTCAGGAATACGTGTTTCACAGGAAATAAGGTAAGGCCGTTGGTTTTTAGGTAGAAAAAAATGTACATTTTTCTTCTTGTAAAAATTTGAAACGGGTCAATTTGACCCGAATACGAAGGGTTAAGCCGAGTGGGACACAAAGGAAACGTAACACACGGGACACGATCCTGGGTGAAAGTCCTGTATTTGACCCCCCCCCCCGACCAATTTCCCTACTCAGATTTTTGCCCTTCCATACTACGGTGGAAATACACACACTACTGCAAGGTAATGTAAGTCAATGGAGGCCGAACGGCGTTGATAGACACGCTAAGAAGCAAGTATGCATCTTGATAACACCCAATAACGGGTTAATAATCGGCGTTATGGTGACTAAAGTTAACCCTCCTGGTGTCCTCGGGTCAAATTTACCCATTTTTAAAATGTTTCTATATCAGAAAATTGGGTTTCTTTAAACCAAAATGAGAATAAAAAAAACGTGGATGGTTCTTCTTGCTCTTCACAATTAAAATAAATGATCAGTTCACTACTCTTGTTGAATTTGGGTGTTTTATGCAATGTTATGGCATTTGAGAAAAAAAATAATTTAAATGACGACAAACGTCAAACAAAGCGCAGAAAGAAATCAACAAAGGTGACAAAAACATTGGGGGACGAAAAGTGACAAAAACGTTCAAAATAAGATTGACCCAGAAAAACCAAAAGTTCCACGGTCAACGGGAAGACAACACAAGGGTTCATGGTCCAAAAACACAATGTGGTCCCACTTAAATATTTGAATATAATATATATTATATATGTTAGTCTGTATTTCCCTTCGTGGTAAACAGCACATGCAAATAACTCTGCAGGAACACTGTGTACAAATGAAAAGACTTCATCTAGGGTGGACGTTTCTGGGACAAAGTCCTGTAAGTCCAGTATCTCAGTATCGAGACTCTGTGTCCCGTTTTTTCTTGATTATCTGTCAGAATGGATCTCCTCTTTGTCTTGGTGGTTATCTGTTTAGGTCTTGTTACGGTCTAATGCAACCATTGTCATGATATCAAACAGGGATGGAAATGGAAATGGACTGTTCTTATAAAGGTCTGTTTCTAGTCTTAACAACTTCTCAAAGCTCTTTCACATAGAACAGGAACCATTCACCATTCACACACTGTGGCCGAGGCTGCTGTACAAGGAGCCTTCTGCTCATCAAATACACACTCACACACATTTACACACCGATGGAGCAGCATCGGGGGCAACTTGGGGTTCAGTGGAGGTTCAGTGTCAGGCCAAAGACACTTCAACATGGGACTGCAGGGCCATGGATTGAATCACCATCCTTCTGATTGGCATGCGCCCGCTCGATCACTGATCCCCCAACCGAACTTCAAATCCCAAAAGAACCTAAAGAAATAATCTGATTTTATGTGTTCCAGGGACTGAACTCGTTTCTCCCAGCCTGGCCTGGCCTCAGATTTCTCTCCCTCAATAAGCATATTGATGTAGTCTCTAGTGAAGAGAGGATCTGGCTTCAGTGTTTTCTCTTTAATTTTGTTGAAACACTTCCTAGATCTCACTATCAGTGTGATCAACTCACTGCCACTCAGACGATCTTCAGTTATGCCAGTTATAACCTGCTTCAGCAAATCTTCATATGACTTCTCAAGCTGCTTTCTTTCTCCGAGGCCGTTTTTTGTCATTGTCAAGCTTTTGGTGTCCATGATATTTAAAGCAACAAAGAACCTCTTCATGCCTTTCGTTCCCATGTTCCAACACATCTGATCAAAGCCTCCATCTTCATCACGCTCACTCATGCCTTCTGCTGCAGAAGATTTGTTGTCTGTAAACAACACTGAATTATTGAATTTGAAGTGAACCGGCAGCCCGTCTTCTGTTTTAGGACATGGGACACGTGAAGCATTGATGGCCTCTAGAACTGGTGGTTGCTGGCTGTCCGCAGATGTCACCAGAACACGGATGTTTTCAGCCACATCTTTGCCAAAGATCGAGAACACAGAAACCAACAAACATTTCTGTGATGGTGTGAGTTGTGTTAAAGCAGACGGAGCTACGAAACACACAGCGTCAATTTCAGTGAAACACTCAGCAGAGAAGAGATTGCGCAGATGTCCGATGATCTCCTCGTCTCTTTCTATACCTCCTGTATCTCCAAAGCCTGGAGTGTCAACAATGGTCAGTGAGTAGTTGATTTTAAAACCCTCCTGGTGGTTGATTTTGTACACAGTGGCTTCAGAGGTCTGACCTTCAGCTTGTGATCTCGACTGATCTTTGTCAACTAATCTGAATCTGAAAGTGTCCTTCCACTCTACACCAACTATGTAGTTGATCATTGCATTGATCAGAGTGGACTTTCCTGATCTGGTCACCCCAAAAAGCATTATAGTGCGATTCTGCCTTGTGCTTTCTTTGCCAAAACTGAATTTTCGGCATCCACCGATGTTCATGTCTTCTTCTGTCAGAGTCAGTTTGTAAACTGAGGGTGAATCTGAATTCATCTTTTCGCTTGTACTTTTGAGGGATTCTGTTAGCGTGAACTTTGTTGTGCAGACATTAACAGAGATGCTTTCTTTGCTTCTGCCAGCTTCACCACAATCACATCTGACCCTGACAACATATTCTGTCTCTGACTGAAGCCCTGATATGATCGCCTTTTCAGTTCCTGCCATCATTTCGTTCCATAGGAGATCTTCCTCTTTCATCCCATTGTCTGTTTTGGCGTACGCCACGATGTAGCTCAAAATGTGGACATCTTGTCCAAGCCCAGCAGGTTTCTCCCAGCTAACTGATATCTCTCTTGAGTTTGGTTCGACTCGAGGTTTTCCAGGAGGGCCGCAAGGTAAAGTTTTAGTGGAACCAGTGACTTCATTGGCTGGCCCAACACCTACTGAGGTCCCTGCTCTACATCTGAACATATACTCTGTGTTAGGACTCAGATCGTTCAGTGTGACTTCTTCAGCTTTTGATGCTGTCTTCTGTTTCCATCCATCCTCTCCACTGACACAGTACTCCACAGAGTAGGAGGTGATGTCCTCTGCTCCAAATCTGGGTGGAGAGATCTTCAGCGTCACACTGTTGTGGTTTATATCACCTACAGCCACTGTTTCAGGTTTTGATGGCAGCTCAAAGTTCTCACTGACAGAAAAGCCATCTTCATAAAGGTAGATGCTTGAACCTTTGTGTGTCTCATTTGTTGAACCTACTGTCAGGAACTTAATGTTCTTGTTCTCCTTGTTGGCCTCTGCAAAGTCACTGAAGAGCTTTGCTTTATGCCTCATTTCCTTTGCTACTTCTCTTGAGGCATACCATTGTTCCTTCTCTACATCATAAGTATGTGCATGCTGAGGTTCGTCTGGTGTTTGTCTTAAGTAGTTTGATAAAGCAGAAAGGTACGGTTCATCACTTCCTAGTGAGGTGAAGACAAAGCACACAGCATGTTTAGCACTGAGACTTTCTGTGTACACATCTGGTTGAGATGAGACGATCTTGGTGTTTTTCATCATGTTGGTAAAAGTCAGTGAGGTGTAGATTTCTCTCTTTTTACAATCCATCCACTCGTGCAGGTTTTTGCTGTTGAAAGGAGAAGAATGTCTATTCTTCAGGATCTCTGCGAGCCCAGCTTCCTCTTCTCCTCCTCCTCGGATTGACGGTAGTTTCTTTGCCAAGGTTTGTTGGAAGTCCAGCTTGAATTCTGAGCACATTTCTCTAAATGTTTTAATCTTGTTGCCAATCTGTGGGAACTGCTGTGCAGTGGTGGTCCTCAGTGCATCATTGCACCTCATTTCCAGCTCATTGAAGTCCTCCAGGACACTCTGTGACTCTTGAACTAATCTTATACTTATCTGACGGACAAGTTTGGCAGCATTAGAATCTAAACTTGTCAGGGGCAACAGCCAGACCTTCATTGGTACGGCGTTTTCTCCGTTGGCTCCCAACAATTTTGGGAGGCTTTGGTAGACTTCAACTGCATCCTGAAAGGATGTAGGAGATTTCTGAAGGGAAAAGTCTCCAAAGAATCTGCAGGAGAATTTGTCAACATGTTCTTTGTCCTTGTCTTCCATTTTTAAGGAACCTTCACCCTCAATCGCAAAGCAGGGAATCTTCTTTATCATCACCTTCAAGTTGCCCTGAATGTCTTGATGATCTTCCTTGTCAGACACCTCACGGTCAAAGACAAAGAAGGCTTGTGCCCCATAAAGAATAGCTGTGACTACATGTGTTGCTAACCCTTGATCAAAGACATACTGATGCTTCTTCATATTGCCTCTTCCAAGATGATCCATCGACAGTTCCTTGACCTTTGTGGTAGCTTTATATTTCAGAGTTACTCTGGCCTGATTTTTGGAAGTCTTACTGTCATTCAGGTACTTGGCCGAACCCCCAACCTCTACCAGTCCACCTAAAAAACTTGCCTTCAGCGATGCTTCAACATTTAGTGCTGAAGATTTATCTGCAAATGATTCAGATGCAACTATCTCAAAATCATTGTAGTTTTGCGGTCTCTCTCCAATATGACTCATCAGGTCACCACGGTCCCACAGTGTCATTCCTGCAAAAAACAAAAAATCAAGTTAAGCTTTCACAACCGGCCAGACAGAAGAACGGGTTGTTACGTCCTAAAAGACAGATCTGTTAAAAAAGACTGATCTGTTAAACTGATCAGAAGATCTGAGATGAAAACATTGTTTAATATGAATTCAACCATCATTTCTCATTTGTAATTAAAGTTGTCTGAGAGAAAACTAGACTTTCAGCACCTCCTCTTGGCTCTGTTTTAGGCTTTACAAAATCTAGTGGGAGACTTTGGCCAATCACGGGTCATTTCAGAAGAAAAGAGCGCTCATATTGTCTGTTCTGCTCATGCACTGCCTGTGCGACAGAGAGGGAAGAATGAGAGCTCCTACTACAAATTCTGGTCTCACTCTACTTTAAATGGTGTTTTGTTGCAGTCTACCCACTGGAGCTTTAATGTGTGGTTGTGATGCATTGCATTAAGTATCTTTACCAGGGACGAGGGAGTCTTCGCGGCAGTCGTACAACATCCCGAGGCCAAAAGGCCGGCCGAGTGCCGCCACCTCAATCGTCTTGTTGGTTTTAGAGTCCATCGCTCAGTTTGAACTGGACAAAATGGACAACAGCTTGTTAATTCACTTCTTTTATATTATCCAACCACCTTAAACCCCCCCTCGTCTTTAATTCTCCATTGTGCCACATGTTCAACAAAGAAACTTAACATATTTTGTATGGCTCGCTAGCGCCCCATACAAAAAAATTCAGCCCCTGCAGTACATTTAACTTAGACTAATGAAATATGTAGCATGTCAAGATATAGAAAAAATCTCATTGGAGCCATACCCTTAACGCAACAGGAAGTCCGACATTTGTGTGATTTTGGCCATTTGTCAGGCACCCCCCACTCTGATTCTGTTGTCTGTCTGTATATCTGTTTCTCTCTGTCTGTCATGTCGTGTTGTCTGTTGCCATGCAACCTGGGGAGGCGTGCCTCCTTCATTCATCCACACCATCACCTGTTCCGGCTCAGCCTAATCACCAGCACCCACCTGTGTCTAATCATCATCACCACCAGCTCTTATACCGTGACCTGACATCCAGTCCCTGTCGGATCGTTAGTCTTCATCGTACATGTTTGGCGCCGCATCCGACCTTTTCTAGTTTGTCTTTTGCTCAGTGTATGTATACGTGTTTAGTAACGTCTGTCTCCCTGTCTATGCATCATAGTATTCTCCTACGGACCATCAACATTCTACACCTCCGGATTCACCTTCACTCCCCTGCCGCCGCAGCATTCCTCCCCGCTACACCTTGTTTGGTCATCTGGTTCACGGACTTCATCAATAAACTCTCGTTTGTTTTCACTCCTTGTCTGCGTTTGGGTTGCTTCCGCCAGCCGGGTCTGACAGAACGATCCGACCATACTATGGACCCAGCAGACTTGGATACGGTGAAGCAGGCTGTTTCACACCAGGGCGCTTTGTTGGGACAACACGGCGCTGCGCTCCAGGACATTATGAACACTCTCCAGTCTCTGGCTACTAACCTTTCTGGTCTCCAGGACCAGCTCGCCAGTTTTTCCGCTTCGCCTGCACCCGTGTCTCAACCGGAGCCGGTTACGGTAAGACCTGCTATTGACTCTGTTCGTGAGCCGTGGGTTCCCACACCGGAGAGATATGAGGGCAGCTTTGGGAAGTGTCGTTCGTTTTTAATGCAATGTGGACTTGTGTTTGAGCAACAGCCCCGATCCTACGCTACCGACAGAGCTAAAATAGCATTTGTGACGGGATTGTTAGGAGGCAAGGCTTTGGACTGGGCTACAGCTGTGTGGGAGAGTGGCGACGGGATTGCCTGTTCTTATCCAGACTTTACGGCTGCATTAAGGAAATTATTCGATCAGCCGGTTCGTGGCAAGGACGCCGCGAGACGCCTCTCTTCGCTACAGCAGGGAGCGCGCAGTGTCGCGGAGTACGTCATAGAGTTCTGTACGCTGGCAGTGGAGAGCCGCTGGAATGATGAATCGCTGGAAGCGGCTTACTACAAGGGACTTTGTGAGCAGATAAAGGACGAACTGATTTCTTACCCAGAATCCGCAGGGTTGGAGGAATTGATTGCTTTGTCTGTTCGGGTGGACAATCGTCGTCTGGAGCGAGGGAGAGAGAGGAGGCAGAGGATGCCCAACCTTCCACCTGCACCTCGACAGAGGAGAGATCATGAAGGGGCGGTTAGCTCCGAGGTTCCTGTTGTCCGTGCCTCAAGGAGAGAGGTCTTTCCTGAGTCCGAACCCATGCAGATGGGTCGTCAGCATTTGTCTGAGCAGGAGCGGCGACGGAGAAGAGAGACTAATAGCTGTCTGTACTGCGGACATCCCGACCATTACCTGGCATCCTGCCCTCTGCGGTCGGGAAACTATCGGGCTCGCTAGATGTGGGGAGTATTCTGGCGAGTCACACTTCTAGTTCACCCCACCCTCAACTTCGAGCACCTTTTCACGCCACTTTGATTTTTAAAGGACAACCTATTGAGGTACAGGCGCTTATTGACTCTGGTGCTGACGATTGTTTTATGGACTCCGGACTAGTGGATCAGCTGGGACTTTCTAAGGAGGTTTTACCCAAAGTCATGGAAGCTACCACTTTGGATGGAAGACTTATTAGTCGCATCACTGCTAAGACCGAACCTGTTCAGATGTTGCTATCTGGTAATCACTCGGAGAAGCTCTCCTTCTACGTCATGCCCTCTCCTCTCATTCCTTTAGTCCTGGGTTTTCCGTGGCTGGTAAAACACAATCCCACTATTAACTGGGGTACCAGCAAGATAGTTAGTTGGAGCACTTGGTGTCATGCTAATTGTCTTAAGTCTGCTGTTTCTCAGTCTGTTTCTCCCCAGAGGTTGCAGTTGGTGCCGCCTGATCTATCACAAGTTCCACAGGAATACCATGTCGTCGGTGAAGTATTCAGTAAGGAAAGAGCATTATCCTTGCCTCCACATCGACCTTATGATATGGCTATTGAATTGCTGAGGAATATATCTTACCCGAAAGGACGACTTTACAACATCTCGAGACCGGAACGTGAGGCTATGGAGACCTACATCAAGGAATCTTTGGACGCTGGAATAATCCGTCCTTCTTCCTCGCCTCTAGGAGCAGGATTCTTCTTTGTGGGTAAGAAGGACGGATCTCTGAGACCCTGTATTGATTATCGTGGGCTCAATGACATAACTGTTAAGAACAAGTATCCTCTGCCCTTAATGGATTCTGCTTTTGATTCCCTGCAAGGCTCGGTGATTTTTACCAAGCTCGACCTAAGGAACGCGTATCACCTGGTACGGATTAGGGAAGGAGACGAGTGGCTGACTGCATTCAACACTCCTATGGGTCACTTCGAATACCTGGTCATGCCATTTGGACTAACTAACGCGCCCGCTGTGTTTCAGTGCCTCATTAACGATGTCCTCAGGGACATGGTTGGACGTTTTGTGTTTGTCTACTTGGACGATATCCTTATCTACTCCAAGGACATTGTGGAGCACCAACAACATGTTCTTCAGGTGCTCCAGAGACTGTTGGAGAATCGACTTTTTGTTAAGGCGGAGAAATGTGCGTTCAACGCTCGCACCACCTCCTTCCTGGGATACATCATTTCCGAGGGTCAAGTCCAGATGGATCCAGAGAAGGTCCGTGGAGTGTTGGAGTGGCCTAAGCCGGAAACCAGAAAGCAGCTGCAACGTTTCCTCGGATTTGCGAACTTCTACCGACGATTCATTCGGGATTATAGTCGGGTGGCCGCTCCCCTGACCGCTTTGACCTCGAGTCTTAAGGATTTCTGCTGGACCACTGCTGCTGAGGCCGCCTTTCTTGAGTTGAAGGGTCGTTTCACCACGGCTCCGATTCTCACTCAACCGGACGTGTCCCGTCAGTTTGTGGTCGAGGTGGATGCTTCTGATGTTGGGGTTGGTGCCATCTTGTCCCAACGTTCGGCTAAGGACGGGAAGCTCCATCCCTGCGCCTTTCTGTCTCGTCGTCTTTCCCCT
>CM057248.1:27509883-27560051 GCA_029931835.1 Etheostoma nigrum
ATACAGACTCATGGCGGCGACGCGTCTCTGTAAACAGAGCCTGATGCATTCTGGGAGCTTTGCGCTGACTTCAGAGACGCTGGCGTTGCGTCGTCCGCTCCTAATTATAAATAAAGTTGAATCCATTCAGGAGATCATCCCGCTTCTCAAAGAAGTCCTAAAAACCTTCTAAAGTGCCCGTTGTTAATCTTTAATGAAACACACACACTCACACACACACACACACACACACAGACACACACACAGACACACACACACACACACACACACACACACACAGACATACACACAGACACACACACACACACAGACACACACACACACACACACACACACAGACAGACACACAGACACACACACACTCACACACACACACACACACTCACACACACACACACACACATACAGACACACACACACACACACACAGACAGACACACACACAGACACACACACACACACACAGACACACACACACACACACAGACACACACACAGACAGACACACACACACACAGACACACACATACACACACACACAGACACACACACAGACACACACACACACAGACACACACACACACACACACAGACACACACACAGACAGACACACAGACACACACACACACACACACACACAGACACACACACACACAGACACACACACACACACACACACAGACACACACACACAGACAGAAGATTCATCATTTCTCACGTTCTCAGAAATATTAGTCTGTGTTGAAATCCTTTAATGTTAATTAATTAAGTTAGTTAATATTATAATAATTATAATATATATATATATATATATATATATATATATATATTTATTAATATATTTACTATAACATAGTAAATATTATATATATATATATAATAAGTCACTTGATGACTTGTGCAATTGGCACTAGTCACCATCAAGTGCGGCATACACAAAGGCGATGCACTATCCCCACTGCTGTTCTGCATAGGCCTGAACCCCCTCAGCCAGATCATCACAAAGACTGGCTATGGATACCGATTCCGAAGCAGTCACCTCCTTCTACACATACACTCTCACACACCCCTCTCCCCCCTTGTGGGGGGGTATGTGTCATCCTCAAGCTCGGGTCCTCTACCAGAGGCCTGGGAGTTTGAGGGTTCAGTATCTTAGCTGTTCCTAGGACTGCACTCTTCTGGACAGAGACCTCTGATGTTTTACCTGGAATCTGCTGGAGCCCCTCTCCCAGTTTGGGGGTCCCAGCCCCCCCCCCCCCCCCATACTCGTGGCAGATGTTCCTGTACACTATGACAGCTACCTGGTTATGGCGTTCCATGTACGCACTTCCTGCCTGCATCTTACACCCTGCTGTTATGTGCTGTACTGTCTCAGGGGCATCCTTGCACAGTCTGCACCTGGTGTGGTAGACCCCGGCCTCTATTGATCCTGTACTGGGGTCCTGCCTGGTGTGGTAGACCCCGGCCTCTATTGATCCTGTACTGGGGTCTTGCCTGGTGTGGTAGACCCCGGCCTCTATTGATCTTGTACTGGGGTCCTGCCTGGTGTGGTAGACCCCGGCCTCTATTGATCTTGTACTGGGGTCCTGCCTGGTGTGGTAGACCCCGGCCTCTATTGATCCTGTACTGGGGTCCTGCCTGGTGAGGTAGACCCGGCCTCTATTGATCCTGTACTGGGGTCCTGCCTGGTGTGGTAGACCCCGGCCTCTATTGATCCTGTACTGGGGTCCTGCCTGGTGTGGTAGACCCCGGCCTCTATTGATCCTGTACTGGGGTCCTGCCTGGTGTGGTAGACCCCGGCCTCTATTGATCCTGTACTGGGGTCCTGCCTGGTGTGGTAGACCCCGGCCTCTATTGATCCTGTACTGGGGTCTTGCCTGGTGTGGTAGACCCCGGCCTCTATTGATCTTGTACTGGGGTCCTGCCTGGTGTGGTAGACCCCGGCCTCTATTGATCTTGTACTGGGGTCCTGCCTGGTGTGGTAGACCCCGGCCTCTATTGATCCTGTACTGGGGTCCTGCCTGGTGTGGTAGACCCCGGCCTCTATTGATCCTGTACTGGGGTCCTGCCTGGTGTGGTAGACCCCGGCTTCTATTGATCTTGTACTGAGTGCCTGTTCTTGTGCTGCCATGGTTACGGCCTCTGTGCTGTCCTTCAGTCCAGCCTTTTCCAGCCACTGGTAGGATTTTTTGATATCAGCCACTTCTTCTATTTGTAATAATATATATATATATATATATATAGTAGTATAATCACACACAATTATAGTAGTATAATCCTGTTAAACTGTCACTTTTGTCTCTGTGTTGTCTGCGTTCGGGGTCAACCGAGTCCACACGTAACACATGTAACTGTATACTGAGAGGTGGAGCAACACTGAGAGAGCAGAGCTTCTACATCACAGTTCCTATTTAATCAGATGAAAGTCTCAGATGCTGCAGTGCTGCGATGGAGACAAGTCTCTGTGTTTCTCTGAAGAAAAATCAACTCAATCCGTCAGGTTTTATCACCAAAACAGCAGAATCTGCACCAACAGCTGTGAGTACGCTGTCCTACAACGCTCAACTTCACTCAACTGCTGCTCAAAACGTGTTGTCTTAATGCTTTTATCGATGTTTTTAACTTTTTCTTACGTTTTTGTCCATTTTTCAACACTTGACGCTTTTAATGTTAATTTTTGACGTTTTCAACACTACGTAATACTAACTTATTAACTTTAGTTTTACAGTTATTTTTGGAATTTATGGTCAATAAACCTCATTTATAGGAAATTATACCTAATGTTTGAGTTAGAAAAGCAGAAATTATGAATTATTGAGACTAAAATTAAAGGAATGGATGTTGATGATAATCACAGACTGGAATATGTCAACTTTTACTCAATACTATTTCAAAAACACTTCCATTTGTTTTACAATGCTATAAAATTGAATTAGACGCCCCAAAATTAATGAGATTAGTACTACTGTAGTATCATTTCTACCACTGTTTTGAAGTATCACCATATGTCGTCCTGTTTTCTTTAGATTAGATCATATGATATGGGGGGGGGATGTCTATACTTACAGATTCTGGGTGTAGTGACACTGTTTTTGCTTTTATATCAACAAATAACCCAAAATGATTGTCTAGATAATGTTATGCATAAGACTTTTATATTTGTCCTGGACTTGGTCTTCTCTTGGACTCAAACCTCTTTGGACTCGTTCTTGACTTGAACCTCTTTGGACTCGGTCTTGACTTGGTCTCCTCTAGTTCTGGTCTTGGACTTGTCTTGGACTTGACAACGGTGGTCTTGACTACAGCCCTGCTGTGTATAATAAAAATAACAAATGAAGTGAAAAAAATTGAATTTCCCTAAGAAAGATTAATAACTTACATACATTAATATACATTACTAACATCTAACAGAGCTGGGGGTCTAAGGCCTTTCAGTTCTTCAGCCTCGCCAAAAGGCTCTGAAGGTTGAAATGACTCAGCAGCTCCCCTCAGAGAGGAAACACCCTCTCGTTGGGGATTAAGCTGGACAGATAGCCGTTATCAGCCGAAGCAGTAGTAGAAGGGGTTTGAGGCAGTGAGCTGTAGCAGCCACCAGAGGGAAGCAGGGGACAGGTTCTAGTCCTGAGAGCCGCCTCCACCACGACACATGTGTTGTCCAGTGACAACACACATGAGCAGAAAACACATAGTATATGTCAGAGAAGGCCTGCACAATTTGGGGAAAAATGAATCACGATTTTTTTTTTTTTTGCTTAGGGCTGTAGTCAAGACCAGGACTAGTCAAGTCCAAAGAGGTTCGGGTCCAAGACAAGACCAAGTCCAAAAAGGTTTGAGTCCGAGTCAAGACCGAGTCCAGGACAGAAAAAAGGTCTTATGCATGACAGTATCAAGACAATTATTTTGGGTTTCACTTTCCCTCCAATATTATTATCAACATAATAAAGACACCTGGACTCGGTCCAGACCAAAAGCCATATTGAGCAAGACCAGTGGCTGAGACCGAGACAAGTCCGAGCCCAAATACTAGCGAGTCCGAGACCATAGAAAAACTCCTGAGTCCGAGACCGGACTCAAGTACTACAGCCCTGCTTAAAATTGATTTCACGATTGTCTGCCACGATTATTTTGACCATGACAAAACAAAAGAAATTAGCGGTACCAAACATAGATTTATATTTTTTTTTGGCACCTATATCACATTGCTCGTCACCACAAGCCTGTAATCACAGAGACTTCAATGAAGAGAAGGGAGAGCATTGCAGCGCTTTACAACCTATTTTATACAGTCTATGTGTACAACTCACAGAAGAAAGAGAGTTCGCTGCTAGCGTTTGTGATGCAGTCGGCTCGTAAAATTAAACGAGAATCAAAGTCATTTAAAAATTAAATCGTGAACAGGGTGAATCGAGATCGTGATTTTATAACAATTAGCTTGTGAGCGACCAGTAGTACACGGAGACACAGAAAGCCCAGTCCACGGTCCAGTGCCGTGGACTGGGTCCAAGCCCTGCCGGTGAGGGATCAACAGTCCAGAGACGGGGGAATGTTTAGCCATCCTTGCGAGCCATGTCAGGTTTTTATTTTATTTTTTGCGACAAGCTCCTCGATAGGCATTTGTTTGTGGTTGTTTTTATAAAACATCATATTGTATAAATTGCCAACTTTTTGCTTTTGAGTAATGTTTGTCTATGGCACCAGTTGAAGTCAAAATGTCAGGGTGGTTTAAGATTGTACCAAATATTTCAGTCAGACAGGGGAACTAATAAAGCTGTTATTCTTGTTTGTCCAGTCCAGGCTGAGCGATGGACTCTAAAGCCAGCAGGACGATGGAGGTGGCGGCGCTCGGCCGGCCTTTTGGCCTCGGGATGTTGTACGACTGCCGGGAAGAGTCAATCGTCCCCGGTAAGGATTCTTAACGCTTCACCGCCAAACTTTCATTGTAGACATATTCAGCAACTTTTTATCGCAGATCTTTTCATCTTTAGCTCATTTTTATTGGTGATCCAGAGTTTTTGAATGTGATCAGTCAATGCTGCACCGGTAGGTATTTTACTCTTCTGGAATTGGGATGAAAAGAGAAGGAACATATGTTTCCTGACACAATGTCAAGGATATTCTGGAGACCTCACAGATTGTTCTGTGAACTCCTTTCTACCAAAGAAGTAACACCAAATAAGCTTGTATTGAAATGTACCATAGCCACGCCAGGTGAGTCCAGCAAATTTGGCATGCCCCCAACGCACTTGCCTGTGATCTGCACCTCACTGCTGCATTCAAGAGCATAAATAATACCCAATACCACAGATAAGTATCACAGAGATAAAACTGATCCCAGTCTTTTCTCTATAAAAGCATAAACGGCTCGCTTTATTATAAGAATCAGAAAAAGATTTATTCCAAGTAAGTAACAAGTTCTGTGCCTTCGTGGTTGGTGCATACATACAGATCAATATATGAAACATTAGTATGAATAAACAATAAATACAAGAACCAACATGTGCAGTAGAGCTATTATACATGCTCTTGGAGGAATTATATCACTGAACAAACAATTCTCAATTTAAGTTTTTTAATAATCGAATCAGGAAGAATGAGAAGGGGGATAAAACTTTCAAAATAAATTCAGTTTGTGTCTGTCTTTTGGGATGTAACAAAACCTTCTCCTGTGTGGCTGGTTATGAAAGTTTAACTTTGCCTAATTTTAGTTTATTCTTTTGTAGGATTGACACTGTGGGACCATGATGACCTGATGAGTCATATTGGAGAAAAACAGCAGAACTACAATGATTTTGAAATAGTTGCATCTGAATCAATTGCAGATAAAACGTCTGCACTAAATGTAGAAGCATCACTGAAGGCAAGTTTTTTAGGTGGACTGGTAGAGGTTGCAGGATCGGCCGAGTACCTGAATGACAGTAAGACTTCCAAAAATCAGGCCAGAGTAACTCTGAAATACAAAGCTACCACAAAGGTCAAGGAACTGTCGATGGATCATCTTGGAAAATTCAATATGAAGAAGCATGAGTATGTCTTTGATCAAGGACTAGCAACACATGTAGTCACAGCTATTCTTTATGGGGCACAAGCCTTCTTTGTCTTTGACCGTGAGGTGTCTGAGAAAGAAGATCATCAAGACATTCACGGCAACTTGAAGTTGATGATCAAGAAGATACCAAGCACTACAATAGAGGGTGAAGGTTCGCTGAAAATGGAAGACAAGGACAAAGAACATGTTGACAAATTCTCCTGCAGATTCTTTGGAGACTTTTCCCTTCAGAAACCTCCTACAACCTTTCAGGATGCAGTAGAAGTCTACCAAAGCCTCCCAAAATTGTTGGGAGCCAACGGAGAAAACGCCGTACCAATGAAGGTCTGGCTGTTGCCCCTGACAAGTTTAGATTCTAATGCTGCCAAACTTGTCCGTCAAATAAGCATAAAATTAGTTCAAGAGTTACAGAGTGTCCTGGAGGACTTCAGTGAGCTGGAAATGAGGTGCAATGATGCACTGAGGACCACCACTGCACAGCAGTTCCCACAGATTGGCAACAAGATTAAAACATTTAGAGAAATGTGCTCGGAATTCAAGCTGGACTTCCAACAAATCTTGGCAAAGAAACTTCCATCAATCCGAGGAGGAGGAGAAGAGGAGGCTGAGCTCGCAGAGATCCTGAAGAAGAGACATTCTTCTCCTTTCAACAGCAAAAACCTGCATGAGTGGATGGACTGTAGAGAGAGAGAAATCTACACCTTACTGACTTTCACCAACATGATGAAAAACACCAAGATCGTCTCATCTCAAACAGACATGTACAAAGAAAGTCTCAGTGCTAAACATGCTATGTGCTTTGTCTTCACCTCACTAGGAAGTGATGAACCGTACCTCTCAGCTTTATCAAACTACTTAAAACAAACACCAGACGAACCTCAGCATGCACATACTTATGATGTAGAGAAGGAACAATGGTATGCCTCAAAAGAAGTAGCAAAGGAAATGAGGCATAAAGCAAAGCTCTTCAGTGACTTTGCAGAGGCCAACGAGGAGAACAAGAACATTAAGTTCCTGACAGTAGGTTCAACAAATGAGACACACAAAGGTTCAAGCATCTACCTTTATGAAGATGGCTTTTCTGTCAGTGAGAACTTTGAGCTGCCATCAAAGCCTGAAACAGTGGCAGTAAGTGATGTAAACCACAACAGTGTGACGCTGAAGATCTCTCCACCCGGATTTGGAGCAGAGGACATCACCTCCTACTCTGTAGAGTACTGTGTCAGTGGAGAGGATGGATGGAAACAGAAGACAGCATCAAAAGCTGAAGAAGTCCCAGTGAACGATCTGAGTCCTAACACAGAGTATATGTTCAGATGTAGAGCAGGGACCTCAGTAGGTGTTGGGCCAGCCAATGAAGTCCCTGGTTTCACTAAAACTTTACCTTGCGGCCCTCCTGGAAAACCTCGAGTCGAACCAAACTCAAGAGAGATATCAGTTAGCTGGGAGAAACCTGCTGAGCTTGGACAAGATGTCCACATTTTGAGCTACGTCGTGGCGTACGCCAAAACAGACAATGGGATGAAAGAGGAAGATCTCCAATGGAACGAATTGATGGCAGGAACTGAAAAGGCGATCATATCAGGGCTTCAGTCAGAGACAGAATATGTTGTCAGGGTCAGATGTGATTGGGGTGAAGCTGGCAGAAGCAAAGAAAGCATCTCTGTTAATGTCCGCACAACAAAGTTCACACTAACAGAATCCCTCAAAAGTACAAGCGAAAAGATGAATTCTGATTCGCCCTCAGTTTACAAACTGACTCTGACAGAAGAAGACATGAACATCGGTGGATGCCGAAAATTCAGTTTTGGCAAAGAAAGCACAAGGCAGAATCGCACTATAATGCTTTTTGGGGTGACCAGATCAGGAAAGTCCACTCTGATCAATGCAATGATCAACTACATAGTTGGTGTAGAGTGGAAGGACACTTTCAGATTCAGATTAGTGGACAAAGATCAGTCAAGATCACAAGCTGAAAGCAAGACCTCTGAAGTCACTGTGTACAAAATCAACCACCAGGAGGGTTTTAAAATCAACTACTCACTGACCATTGTTGACACTCCAGGCTTTGGAGATACAGGAGGTATAGAAAGAGACGAGGAGATCATCGGACATCTGCGCAATCTCTTCTCTGCTGAGTGTTTCACTGAAATTGACGCTGTGTGTTTCGTAGCTCCGTCTGCTTTAACACAACTCACACTATCACAGAAATGTTTGTTGGTTTCTGTGTTCTCAATCTTTGGCAAAGATGTGGCTGAAAACATCCGGGTTCTGGTGACATCTGCAGACGGCCAGCAACCACCAGTTCTAGAGGCCATCAATGCTTCAGGTGTCCCATGTCCTAAAACAGAAGACGGGCTTCCAGTTCACTTCAAATTCAATAATTCAGTGTTGTTTACAGACAGCAAATCATCTGCAGCAGAAGGCATGAGTGAGCATGATGAAGATGGAGATGGAGGCTTTGATCAGATGTGTTGGAACATGGGAACGAAAGGCATGAAGAGATTCTTTGTTGCTTTAAATATCACAGACACCAAAAGCTTGAAAATGACAAAAAACGTCCTTGGAGAAAGAAAACAGCTTGAGAAGTCATATGAAGATTTGCAGAAGCAGGTTATAACTTGGATAACTGAAGGTAGTTTAAAGGGCAGGGAGTTGAACACACTGATAGAGAGATCTACTGAGTGTTTCAACAAACTTAAGGAGAAAACACTGAAGCCAGATCCTCTCTCCGCTATGGACTACATCAACATGCTTATTGAGGGAGAGAAATCTGAGGCCAGGCCAGGCTGGGAGCAACGAGTTCGGATCCTGGAACACATAAAAAAACATGTTTTATTATAAAAGACATTTGCATGAAGGAAAGAAACGGGACAGAGTTACTGAGATACTGAGATACTGAAAAGTCCACCCTAGATGAAGTCTTTTCATTTGTACACAGTGTTCCTGCAGTTATTTGCATGTGCTGTTTACCACGAAGGGAAACATAGATTAACATGGATATTATATAATATAATATATATATCCCTGATCATTTATTTTAATTGTGAAGAGCAAGAAGAACCATCCACGTTTTATTTATTTTCATTTTGGTTGAAAGAAACCCAATTTTCTGATATAGAAACATTTTAAAAATGGGTAAATTTGACCCGAGGACACCAGGAGGGTTAACTTTAGTCACCATTACGCCGATTATTAACCCGTTATTGGGTGTTATCAAGATGCATACTCGCTTCTTAGCGTGTCTATCAACGCTGTTCGGCCTCCATTGACTTACATTACCTTGCAGTAGCGTGTGTATTTCCACCGTAGTCTGGAAGGGCGAAAATCTGAGTAGGGAAATTGGTCGGGGGGGGGGTCAAATACAGGACTTTCACACTGGATTGTATCCCGTGTGTCACGTTTCCTTCGTGTCCCACTCGGCTTAACCCTTCGTATTCGGGTCAAATTGACCCGTTTCAAATTTTTAAAGAAGAAAAATGTACATTTTTTTCTACCTAAAAACCAACGGCCGTACCTTATTTCCTGTGAAACACGTATTCCTGACTCAATTCAGAACATTACTCCAGACATGACCCCAGACGGAGTAGGGACCCAAAGGACACGAGGGTCCCGAAAGTGAAGACAACACAAGGCTTAAGAAAGTGGGCGTGTACGTTTACGCGACGTCATGATGTCATCTTGCCGCCGCTATCTCTGCAGACCTGAACATTTGTATTTCCATTCATTTCATTTAATGTTTCCTTTATTAATCACACAAGGGGAAATTACAATGTACACTCTGTTGTTATTACACACATTACACACAGGAACTACACACACATGCTCAGGTCCCCTCCACCATGAAAAAAGACTTTTGACGTCCCTTTCTCAATGTTATGTCGTCTTTATCCAAAGTTTTTGACGCTTACTTAAAGTTTTTGAAGATTTTTTGTAGCTTTTGTCACTTTTTCCAATGTTTTTGACGCTTACTTAGTGTTTTTGAAGTTTTTGAAGTTTTTTTTGTGCAGCTTTTTTAATTTTTTCCAATGTTTTTTACGCTTACTTAAAGTGTTTTTGAAGTTTGTGAAGATTTTTTGTAGCTTTTGTCACTTTTTCCAATGTTTTTGACGCCATCTTACGGTGTTTTTGAAGTTTTTGAAGATTTTTTTGTAGCTTTTGTCAAATTTTTTTGGTTTATTACGCTTTTATTCCCAAAGTTTTGTCGCCTGTTCGACATTTTTGACCTCCCATATTTCTGGTATTCAAAAGAAAACTTGGAAATAGGTCAAATTTGTTCCCAGGACAACATGAGGGCTAATTCAGGTTTTCAAACCACAATATCAGCTTCTTGTTACATTTTTAAGTTTCTTTAATCTACTCTTCAATGTATTTTCTCTGAGATATGAAGAACATCGGGGCGGCTGTGGCTCAGTGGTAGAGCGGTTGCCTGCCAATTGGAAGGTTGGTGGTTCAATCCCTGGCCCTGCAGTCCCATGTTGAAGTGTCCTTGGGCAAGACACTGAACCCCGAGTTGCCCCCGATGCTGCGCATCAGAGTGTAGATGTGTGTGAGTGTGTATCTGATGAGCAGGTGGCACCTTGTACGGCAGCCTCGGCCACAGTGTATGAATGTGTGTGAATGGTGAATGGTTCCTGTACTATGTAAAAGCGCTTTGAGTAGTCATTCAGACTAGAAAAGCGCTATATAAATACACACATTTACATTTACATAATTAATGCGAGTGATGTTAAAGACTTATTGCATTGATGTGTATTCATTACCGTGTTATTGTCCTCCTGAATCATAAAGAAACGTTTTGTTGGAAATACATTATGCATACATACATTATACATACATACATTATACATACATACATTATACATACATACATACATTATACATACATACATTATGCATACAAACATTATACATACATTATACATACATTATGTATACAAACATTATACATACATTATACATACATTATGTATACATACATTATGCATACAAACATTATACATACATACATACATTATACATACATACATTATGCATACAAACATTATACATACATACATTATACATACATACATACATTATACATACATACATTATACATACATTATACATACATTATACATACATACATACATTATACATACATACATACATTATACATACATACATTATACATACATACATTATACATACATACATTATGCATACAAACATTATACATACATTATACATACATTATGTATACAAACATTATACATACATTATACATACATACATACATTATACATACATACATACATTATACATACATACATTATACATACATACATACATTATACATACATACATTATGCATACAAACATTATACATACATTATACATACATTATGTATACAAACATTATACATACATTATACATACATTATGTATACATACATTATGCATACAAACATTATACATACATACATACATTATACATACATACATTATGCATACAAACATTATACATACATACATTATACATACATACATACATTATACATACAAACATTATACATACATTATACATACATTATGTATACATACATTATACATACAAACATTATACATACATACATACATTATACATACATACATTATGCATACAAACATTATACATACAAACATTATACATACATACATACATTATACATACATACATTATACATACAAACATTATACATACATACATTATACATACAAACATTATACATACATACATACATTATACATACATACATTATGCATACAAACATTATACATACAAACATTATACATACATACATACATTATACATACATACATTATATATACAAACATTATACATACACACATTATACATACATACATTATACATACATACATACATTATACATACATACATTATACATACAAACATTATACATACATACATTATACATACATACATTATATATACAAACATTATACATACATACATTATGCATACATACATTATACATACATACATTATGCATGCTTAAATACATTCATTTCCTTTAACCCTGTTCGTATTTCTACTCTGGTTTAACAGCTTCCTGCTCAGTTTAACATGCTTATCCACTGTTATCTCAGATATCAGGGCTGTAGTACTCAAGTCCAGACTCAAGACCGTTTTTCTATGGTCTCGGACTTGTCTCGGATTTGCTAGTATTTGGACTTGGACTTGTCTCGGTCTCGGCCACTGGTCTTGCCCAATATGGCTTTTGGTCTGGACCGAGTCCAGGTGTCTTTATTATGTTGATAATAATATTGGAGGGAAAGTGAAACCCAAAATGATTGTCTTGATACGGTCATGTATAATCATGTATATCATCATATATATCATGTCATGTATATATATTATTCAATAATAAAGAATAAAAGAATGTTATTGCGCCTGAAGTGTTGTCTGTCGGACTCCAACCTCTTTGGACTTGTTTTTACCCAAACCTACCCTTAACCCTTACCCTCACCTTATCTATGACCTAATTCTAACCCTAACCCTAAAACCAAGTCCTAACCCTCAACCACTCAAGCTGAAAGTGAGCCAATGAAAGTCCCACTGGGTCTGAGGAGGAAAAGACTCCAATCCCAAATGTGAACGCCACGGTGGAAAAGACATGCAGTACATGCCCAGAAATGTAATGTTAAGTAATTAAAGAAGTTAGAAGACTTTGACTTCTTTCACCAACAATAAGACATTCTGTAGTCATCGGGGCGATAGTGGAGGAAGTTTTTATTATTGTAGAAGCATCAGATGAGGGGTAGGTTATTGCTTTCAGAGGGTTTGGGCCTATAGTGAACACCCCCCCATTCCCCGACCTGGCAGCTGGCACACCTGTGGACCTTGTGACAAACACAGAACTAGAGCCAAGACTGAGCATCTACCTGGTATGTCCCCACCAATCCTCATTCCTGTGCTGAATGGTTCCTCCCAACTGGTTTGACTGCACAGGACCAGTAAGAGTTTTCATAGTGGTTTGAAGTATTTTGCTACATTTTAATCACATCTTTTACAGATTGTTCTTTAAATAATGATAAAAAACAGTGGGGCCCAGTCTCTTAATGGTGTTCACCGTGTTGAGTAACACATTCTACTGAAAAGTGACTGCAGGGTTGAGGGAGGTTTTACAACCGTGTCCATCATGGCAGAAAGAACACAGACTTCTGCTGAGGTCAAATGCCCTCTCACAATGTTAACGAAAGTGAAAATGTGCCTCCGCCCTGTGATTCACCTGTTAACTAGGCTGCACCTGGCTGTTGATGCACCTGTTACCTAGGTTACACCTGGCTGTTGATTCACCTGTTAACTAGGTTACACCTGGCTGTTGATGCGCCTGTTACCTAGGCTGCATCTGGCTGTTGATTCACCTGTTACCTAGGCTGCACCTGGCCGTTGATGCACCTGTTACCTAGGCTGCACCTGGCTGTTGATTCACCTGTTACCTAGGCTGCACCTGGCCGTTGATGCACCTGTTACCTAGGCTGCACCTGGCTGTTGATGCACCTGCTACCTAGGCTGCACCTGGCTGTTGATTCACCTGTTACCTAGGCTGCACCTGGCTGTTGATGCACCTGTTACCTAGGCTGCACCTGGCTGTTGATTCACCTGTTACCTAGGTTGCACCTGGCTGTTGATGCACCTGTTACCTAGGCTGCACCTGGCTGTTGATTCACCTGTTACCTAGGCTGCACCTGGCTGTTGATTCACCTTTTACCTAGGCTGCACCTGGCTGTTGATGCACCTGTTACCTAGGCTGCACCTGGCTGTTGATGCACCTGTTACCTAGGCTGCACCTGGCTGTTGATGCACCTGTTACCTAGGCTGCACCTGGTTGTTGATGCACCTGTTACCTAGGCTGCACCTGGCTGTTGATGCACCTGTTACCTAGGCTGCACCTGGCTGTTGATGCACCTGTTACCTAGGCTGCACCTGGCTGTTGATGCACCTGTTACCTAGGCTGCACCTGGCTGTTGATTCACCTGTTACCTAGGCTGCACCTGGCTGTTCATGCACCTGTTACCTAGGCTGCACATGGCTGTTGATTCACCTGTTACCTAGGCTGCACATGGCTGTTGATTCACCTGTTACCTAGGCTGCACCTGGCTGTTCATGCACCTGTTACCTAGGCTGCACATGGCTGTTGATTCACCTGTTACCTAGGCTGCACCTGGCTGTTGATTCACCTGTTACCTAGGCTGCACCTGGCTGTTCATGCACCTGTTACCTAGGCTGCACCTGGCTGTTGATGCACCTGTTACCTAGGCTGCACCTGGCTGTTGATTCACCTGTTACCTAGGCTGCACCTGGCTGTTCATGCACCTGTTACCTAGGCTGCACATGGCTGTTGATTCACCTGTTACCTAGGCTGCACATGGCTGTTGATTCACCTGTTACCTAGGCTGCACCTGGCTGTTCATGCACCTGTTACCTAGGCTGCACATGGCTGTTGATTCACCTGTTACCTAGGCTGCACCTGGCTGTTGATTCACCTGTTACCTAGGCTGCACCTGGCTGTTCATGCACCTGTTACCTAGGCTGCACATGGCTGTTGATTCACCTGTTACCTAGGCTGCACCTGGCTGTTGATGCAACTGTTACCAAGGTTGCACCTGGCTGTTGATTAATAACGGCGATTGTTTGATTGATTGTTGAACGCCCTCGCTCACCTTTGTATTTTAGGTACATTATTTACATGCTACAGTAGGCTAGTTATTCTGCATTAAGATAATGTAATTAATAGTGGGTTTGTTGTTATTATTTACTAGCATATATGATTCCTTTGAATTGTGTATGTAGCCTTTACAATGTTATTTTTTCTTTTATTACCACACACACACACACACACACACACACACAAACAAACACACACACACAGCCATAGCAGAGCCTTGCCCATGTTTATCCTGATGCTTGATTGTAATGAAGCATCAACAGAGAGAAGTTGTCTCCATCTGTGTTTTAACAGACACACCTGGGGGGACGTTGGAAACTAGAATCAGCTTTAAATACAGTCCTTATCTAGTCCTCACTAACAAGTTTAATAAATTTTAATATCAAATTTAATCTAATTGGATGGTAATATACACAGACTTCTCACAGAATCACAATTGAATTCATATCTTGCTACTCGGTCAGAATGTCATTAACCTGGAGTCTCTGTCAATATAAATAGGCTATATGTTTTATATATGTTTATATATGTTTTAGGCCTATTGGCAGATGAAGCCAATGAAATTTAAAGAATAAAGAATAAAGAGCCTTTTTTCCATGACCTCCTGCAGTCTACGGGGCGGCTGTGGCTCAGTGGTAGAGCGGTTGCCTGCCAATTGGATGGTTGGTGGTTCAATCCCCGGCCCTGCAGTCCCATGTCGAAGTGTCCTTGGGCAAGACACTGAACCCCGAGTTGCCCCCGATGCTGTGTCATCGGAGTGTGAATGTGTGTGCATGTGTATCTGATGAGCAGGTGGCACCTTGTACGGCAGCCTCAGCCACAGTGTGTGAATGGTGAATGTATCCTGTATGATGTAAAAGAGCTTTGAGTAGTTGTTAAGACTAGAAAAGCGCTATATAAATACAGCACATTTACATTTAGTCTCTCTACTAACATGTGTCTGGTCCAGGTAGCTTTGTCCTCAAGGCTACTTTTACTTTTAAATTTTAAGTTAATTTCCAAGCCTGTACTTTACTTGAGAAAAGAAGTTAAATCAGTTAAATCATCAAACTACTTTTCACTTCTTTCATCAGATGAGGCGTAAGTTATTGCTTTCAGTGGGTTTGGGCCTATAGTGAACACCCCCCCCCCAGACTTGTTTGTGGCAGCTGGCACACCTGTGAACCTTGAGACAAACACAGAGCTAATGCCAAGACTGACCTGGTATGTCCCCACCAATCCTCATTCCTGTGCTGAATGGTTCCTCCCAACTGGTTTGACGGCACAGGACCAGTCAGAGCTCCAGGCAGGACAGCTGTGGGACGTCCCACGTCTCCTCTACACCTTACTGCCAATCAGATCTGACTCGTTGAAATGTGATTTCAGAGAAACAACTCAGTACTTAAAGCTGAGACAGACTGAGCACGCTCAGTTGATGCTTCACCTGCAGACACACAGGTAAGAACCTGCACACACACACACACACACACACACATACAGTATGAGTAAAAACAAAAACATCTGAAGTCAGAAAGTACAGATTTAATCATTCTGTTGGCTATTTACAGGGCCTAATGCCAAACCAAATGATTGAAATAAATAACTGAACGTGTAACACCATATTATGGAGAAATGAGATCTTGTGTTTGTTGAGTTCCGACCTAATTACTGTTACCAGAAGTCAAGACTAAACCACATCACCTTGGTGACAGGTGACCACCTAATAGTTCTGTATGAACTATTTTTATTAGTCATTTCAGGCTATTCAGAAAAACATAAATGTGCAGGAAGTACAGGTATGTATTTATAATATTATGAAGGAAATGTGCGTTATTTGGAAGAAAGAGGTGTGATATAATTTCTTAATTCCATTAGAGTTTTATTCTAATACAATACAAGATCCTGTGTGACAGGTTTCTGGGGATTTCAATACTCATATCTTAAGGGTAGAAGTAGCACAATACTCAGTTCTTAAGGGTAGAAGTAACACAATACTCAGTTCTTAAGGGTAGAAGTAACACAATACTCAGTTCTTAGTGGTAGAAGTAGCACAATACTCAGTTCTTAGTGGTAGAAGTAGCACAATACTCAGTTCTTAAGGGTAGAAGTAGCCCAATATTCAGTTCTTAAGGGTAGAAGTAGCACAATACTCAGTTCTTAAGGGTAGAAGTAGCCCAATATTCAGTTCTTAAGGGTAGAAGTAGCAAAATACTCATATCTTAAGGGTAGAAGTAGCCCAATATTCAGTTCTTAAGGGTAGAAGTAGCACAATACTCAGTTCTTAGTGGTAGAAGTAGCACAACACTCAGTTCTTAGTGGTAGAAGTAGCACAATACTCAGTTCTTAGTGGTAGAAGTAGCACAATACTCAGTTCTTAGTGGTAGAAGTAGCACAATACAAAAAGGTTTCCAAACGTGCGCCTGATTTGGCAAGTGTGGTAACCACAACCTGTATAAGGTTGGGACTTGTTACAGTTGCCGAGCTCTGATTGGATAATAATGTTTGTGGGAGGGGCTTAGCGAACATCAAGTGTGACGTGAAGCAGAGAGCAGTGTCCACCTTTTTAATTCAGTTGTAATAATTAAGAATAACATACATATACTGTACATGAGAAGGTCGTGTATTTAAAGTGCAGCATACTGTATATAAAATGTTTTTACTACAAATTACTCAACACCAGCCCAGCATTTATTTAATTTATATAACCATTTGCTAAACTCCTCCCACAAACATTATTATCCAATCATAGCCCGGCAACTGTAACAAGTCCCAACCTTATACAGTCTATGGTCACAACACTGACAGGTTTAATAACTTATACTGCCATCTAGTGTATGAAGAGGGTAGCTGCATTATCAGAATTATTTGTCCCTCATATCTGCAGCCTTCGAACAAGGCGTGGTGTTGTCTTCCCATTGACGCAACTTTTGTTTTTTCTGGGTATGAATTTAAAATTAAAACTATTTGGTTGTCTTTTCTCAACACTTTGTAAAACCCTCCCCAACTAACCAGGAGAACCAGTCCCACCCAGAACCAAAACACATCGGTTAGTACTGAAACTAACAGCATTTTCTCTTTGTCAATCAGTAGGATCCCTTTCCTGCTGCTGGGATAAATCAACAGATAATGTGAAGCAGAGTCCATTGTTCTAAGTCCTAAACTATAATAAAAACATTAAAAAAAAAGAAGTATTACGTGGCTTACCCCTTCAGAGAGAGACCTATTTAAAACCTATTTAAGACCTTTCTGTTTCCCAGTAACAGCTACGACGTAGCTAGCGCTAAACCAACCAGACTCCATTTAAAAATAGTACTTTTAGCGTGTATAGAGCCAACATATTTTCACATGTAAATCAGTAAAGTATGTGTTTATTTCAACCAATGGCGTTTTTCATGGTTGGAAAAGTGTAGAGAAGACCAAAAACAGCTTTTCATAGGTTTATTTGGTTTCTCTTGACTTTGAATGAAGTGTGTTTTACGATGCTAAAATGACGTGTGGTGTGTGTAAAATGGTGTGGTCCATCATGACATCATGTTAACTGACCAATAACAACTCCTCTCCTTGTTGCTATGGTGATTTCCTCAGAGAAGAATCCAGATTCTTTTAAATGTTTTCTATCGGCAGTTGGTATGAACAGAGCCAAAAGTTTACGTCCGATAGACTCCATAGTTACATGTCTGCGACCGGCACAAGATTTCCTACATTTTTACCAATAATGATGTCTGAAGACTGAAAACTGGAGGAGAGAGAGCAATTTGTTTGGGAAACTTCCAGAGATCCGTACCGCAGCCCCCCACTCTGTCCTCCACTCTAGCTCTGAACATTCCGCCACATACACACACATTGGAAAATCTGAGACGGTCTGAAAACAGGACGATACGTAAACTGGGATTTGGGAGAAACCGTGCTTGATATCTGAACGCCCATTCAGCCCAATAAACGCCAAAGTCTTGTCTTCGGTTTAAACTTTTAATCATGTTTCTACGTTAAAGTATTGCGATACAGCACGGTCCCAAAGAGGGGGCGTTTTGAGCGATGCTGAGCAATTTCCCGATCATTTCTCATTCAAGTCAATGAGAAATCTTTTGCAGTTTTTTGCCGATTTCGGGAAAACCGCGTGGCAAATCTCTTAGAAAAGTTATAGCACACCATTCCCGATCATGACACACGTTTTGATGTATTTTGTGTGTGCGTGTTGGCAACGCTCCGGGACTAGTATTGGGACAAAAAACAGGAGGAATAAGTATCGGCAATAATTGTCAGTGCATCGAAATGATAACATCATATCTTATTCGTCAGGAGGTGGTTAATATGGTTCATCTATAAAATCCAAACCTGTCCATAATTATTCATTAGGAGTCTTTGTGTGTGTGTGTCCGCCTGATAAATATCAGTCCTGTTTCCTCTATTAAAGCAGTTTCAGTTTAAACAGGGGGGTGTGCATTTATTTTGCATTTTCCCTTCCTCTTTGTTTTTATTTCTTGATGTAAATAAGTCTATTTACTGACATTGTACCTGCAGAGTACATTTAAACTGGACCTTTTTTTTGAAATAGCAGCAGGTTTTTTATCTGTTTGCTGTAAATATTTAAAGGTGGTTGGATATTATAAGAGAAGTGAACTAACAAGCTGTTGTCCATTTTGTCCAGTTCAAACTGAGCGATGGACTCTAAAGCCAACAAGACGATTGAGGTGGCGGCACTCGGCCGGCCTTTTGGCCTCGGGATGTTGTACGACTGCCGCGAAGACTCCCTCGTCCCCGGTAAAGATACTTAATGCAATACATCACAACCACACATTAAGGCTGCAGTGGGTAGACTGCAACAAAACACAACATAAAGTAGAGTGAGACTTCTTCCTTACAACCACACATTAAACCTACATTGTCTAACTTTTTGAGTTGATTCTTTTACAAATATGTGCTCATTCATGTGTAATTACTTCCACCAACGAATCAAAGTATTTTCATAAGCGTAGAATCTGCCATTCAGAGTCATTCAGATTACATACAGGTGAGTCGCTCGAATGGCGGCCGCCATGTTGCGCCTTTAAAATACATTAGCCAAAGATGAACATACCTCGAGCCAATATGAATGCTCTTTCTTTCAGAAATGACCTGTGATTGGCCAAAGTTTCCCACTAGATTTTGTAAAGCCTAAAAACAGAGCAAAGAGGAGGTGCTGAAAGTCTGGTGTTCTCTCAGACAACTTGAATTACAAATGAGAAATGATGGTTGAATTTTTGCCCAACAATGCCAAAAATGAAATGTCTACCGCAGCTTTCAGTATTTAAGTCTTAGTTAAAATGTTTTCATCTCAGATATTTTGTTCAATTTAGCAGATTGTTCTGTCTTTTAGGACTTAACAACCCGTTCTTCTGTCTGGCCGGTTGTGAAAGCTTAACTAGATTTTTTGTTTTTTGCAGGAATGACACTGTGGGACCGTGGTGACCTGATGAGTCATATTGGAGAAAGACCGCAAAACTACAATGATTTTGAGATAGTTGCATCTGAATCAATTGCAGATAAATCTTCAGCACTAAATGTAGAAGCATCGCTGAAGGCCAGTTTTTTAGGTGGACTGGTAGAGGTTGGGGGATCGGCCAAGTACCTGAATTACAGTAAGACTTCCAAAAATCAGGCCAGAGTAACTCTGAAATACAAAGCTACCACAAAGTTCCAGGAACTGTCGATGGACCATCTTGGAAGAGACAATATGAAGAAACATCCGTATGTCTTTGATCAAGGATTAGCAACACATGTAGTCACAGCTATTCTTTATGGGGCACAAGCCTTCTTTGTCTTTGACCGTGAGGTGTCTGAGAAGGAAGATCATCAAGACATTCAGGGCAACTTGAAGGTGATGATCAAGAAGATTCCCTGCTTTGCGATTGAGGGTGAAGGTTCCTTAAAAATGGAAGACAAGGACAAAGAACATGTTGACAAATTCTCCTGCAGATTTTTTGGAGACTTTTCCCTTGAGAAACCTCCTACAACCTTTCAGGATGCAGTAGAAGTCTACCAAAGCCTCCCAAAATTGTTGGGAGCCAACGGAGAAAACGCTGTACCAATGAAGGTCTGGCTGTTGCCCCTGACAAGTTTAGATTCTAATGCTGCCAAACTTGTCCGTCAGATAAGTATAAGATTAGTTCAAGAGTCACAGAGTGTCCTGGAGGACTTCAGTGAGCTGGAAATGAGGGGCAATGATGCACTGAGGACCACCACTGCACAGCAGTTCCCACAGATTGGCAAAAAGATTAAATCCTTTAGAGAAATGTGCTCGGAATTCAAGCTGGACTTCCAACAAACCTTGGCAAAGAAACTTCCATCAATCCGAGGAGGAGGAGAAGAGGAGGCTGGGCTCGCAGAGATCCTGAAGAAGAGACATTCTTCTCCTTTCAACAGCAAAAACCTGAATGTGTGGCTGGATTGTAAAAAGAGAGAAATCTGCATGTTAAAGTCTTTCACCAACATGATGAAAAACACCAAGATTGTCTCATCTCAAACAGACATGTACGAAGAAAGTCTCAGTGCTAAACATGCTGTGTGCTTTGTCTTCACCTCACTAGGAAGTGATGAACCGTACCTCTCAGCTTTATCAAACTACTTAAAACAAACACCAGACGAACCTCAGCATGCACATACTTATGATGTAGAGAAGGAACAATGGTATGCCTCAAAAGAAGTAGCAAAGGAAATGAGGCATAAAGCAAAGCTCTTCAGTGACTTTGCAGAGGCCAACAAGGAGAACAAGAACATTAAGTTCTTGACAGTAGGTTCAACACATGAGACACACAAAGGTTCAAGCATCTACCTTTATGAAGATGGCTTTTCTGTCAGTGAGAACTTTGAGCTTCCATCAAAGCCTGAAACAGTGGCTGTAGGTGATATAAACCACAACAGTGTGACGCTGAAGATCTCTCCACCCAGATTTGGAGCAGAGGACATCACCTCCTACTCTGTAGAGTACTGTGTCAGTGGAGAGGATGGATGGAAACAGAAGACAGCATCAAAAGCTGAAGAAGTCACAGTGAACGATTCGAGTCCTAACACAGAGTATATGTTCAGATGTAGAGCAGTGACCTCAGTAGGTGTTGGGCCAGTCAATGAAGTCTCTGGTTCCATTAAAACTTTACCTTGCGGCCCTCCTGGAAAACCTCTAGTCGAACCAAACTCAAGAGAGATATCAGTTAGCTGGGAGAAACCTGCCGGGCTTGGACAAGATGTCCACATTTTGAGCTACATCGTGGCGTACGCCAAAACAGACAACAGGGTTAAAGAGGAAGATCTCCAATGGAACGAATTGATGGCAGGAACTGAAAAGGCGATCATATCAGGGCTGCAGTCAGAGATAGAATATGTTGTCAGGGTCAGATGTGATTGGGGTGAAGCTGGCAGAAGCAAAGAAAGCATCTCTGTTAATGTCCGCACAACAAAGTTCACGCTAACAGAATCCCTCAAAAGTACAAGCGAAAAGATGAGTTCTGATTCACCCTCAGTTTACAAACTGACTCTGACAGAAGAAGACATGAACATCGGTGGATGCCGAAGATTCAGTTTTGGCAAAGAAAGCACAAGGCAGAATCGCACAATAATGCTTTTTGGGGTGACCAGATCAGGAAAGTCCACTCTGATCAATGCAATGATCAACTACATAGTTGGTGTAGAGTGGAAGGACACTTTCAGATTCAGATTAGTTGATGATGGTCAGTTAAGATCGCAAGCTGAAAGCAAGACCTCTGAAGTCACTGTGTACAAAATCAACCACCAGGAGGGTTTTAAAATCAACTACTCACTGACCATTGTTGACACTCCAGGCTTCGGAGATACAGGAGGTATAGAAAGAGATGAGGAGACCATCGGACATCTGCGCAATCTCTTCTCTGCTGAGTGTTTCAGTGAAATTGACGCTGTGTGTTTCGTAGCTCCGTCTGCTTTAACACGACTCACACCATCACAGAAATGTTTGTTGGTTTCTGTGTTCTCGATCTTTGGTAAAGATGTGGCAGAAAACATCCGGGTTCTGGTGACATCTGCTGGTGGACATCAACCACCAGTTCTAGAGGCCATCAATGCTTCAGGTGTCCCATGTCCTAAAGCAAAAGACGGGCTTCCAGTTTACTTCAAATTCAATAATTCAGCGTTGTTTACAGACAACAAATCATCTGCAGCAGAAGGCATGAGTGAGCGTGATGAAGATGGAGATGTAGGCTTTGATCAGATGTGTTGGAACATGGGAACGAAAGGCATGAAGAGGTTCTTTGTTGCTTTAAATGTCATAGACACCAAAAGCTTGAAAATGACAAAAAACGTCCTCGGAGAAAGAAAGCAGCTTGAGAAGTCATATGAAGATTTGCAGAAGCAGATCATAACTTTCATAACTGAAGATTGTAGTGTGAGGGTCAGGGAGTTGTACACACTGATAGAGAGATCTAGGAAGTGTTTCAACAAAATTAAAGAGAAAACACTGAAGCCAGATCCTCTCTCCACTAGAGACTACATCAACATGCTTGTTGAGGGAGAGAAATCTGAGGCCAGGCCAGGCTGGGAGAAACGAGTTCAGTCCCTGGAACACATAAAATCAGATTATTTCTTTAGGTTCTTTTGGGATTTGAAGTTCGGTTGGGGGATCAGTGATCGAGCGGGCGCATGCCAATCAGAAGGATGGTGATTCAATCCATGGCCCTGCAGTCCCATGTTGAAGTGTCTTTGGCGTGACACTGAACCTCCACTGAACCCCAAGTTTCCCCCGATGCTGCTCCATCAGTGTGTAAATGTGTGTGAGTGTGTATTTGATGAGCAGAAGGCTCCTTGTACAGCAGCCTCGGCCACAGTGTGTGAACGGTGAACGGTTCCTGTTCTATGTGAAAGAGTTTTGAGAAGTCGTTAAGACTAGAAACAGCGCTTTATAAGAACAGTCCATTTCCATTTCCATCCCTGTTTGATATCATGACAATGGTTGCATTAGACCCTAACAAGACCTAAACAGATAACCACCAAGACAACGAGGAGATCCATTCTGACAGATAATCAAGAAAAAACGGGACACAGAGTCTCGATACTGAGATACTGGACTTACAGGACTTTGTCCAAGAAAAGTCAACCCTAGATGAAGTCTTTTCATTTGTACACAATATTCCTGCAGAGTTGTTTGCATGTGCTGTTTACCACGAAGGGAAATACAGACTAACATATATAATATATATTATATTCAAATATTTAAGTGGGACCACATTGTGTTTTTGGACCATGAACCCTTGTGGTGTCTTCCCGTTGACCGTGGAACTTTTGGTTTTTCTGGGTCAATCTTATTTTAAACGTTTTTGTCACTTTTCGTCCCCCAATGTTTTTGTCACCTTTGTTGATTTCTTTCTGCGCTTTGTTTGACGTTTGTCGTCATTTAAATTATTTTTTTTCTCAAATGCCATAACATTGCATAAAACACCCAAATTCAATAAGACTAGTGAACTGATCATTTATTTTAATTGTGAAGAGCAAGAAGAACCATCCACGTTTTTTTTATTTTCATTTTGGTTGAAAGAAACCCAATTTTCTGATATAGAAACATTTTAAAAATGGGTAAATTTGACCCGAGGACACCAGGAGGGTTAACTTTAGTCACCATAACGCCGATTATTAACCCGTTATTGGGTGTTATCAAGATGCATACTCACTTCTTAGCGTGTCTATCAACGCTGTTCGGCCTCCATTGACTTACATTACCTTGCAGTAGCGTGTGTATTTCCACCGTAGTATGAAAGGGCAAAAATCTGAGTAGGGAAATTGGTCGGGGGGGGGGTCAAATACAGGACTGTCACCCAGGACAGGATCGTGTCCCGCGTGTCACATTTCCTTCGTGTCCCACTCGGCTTAACCCTTGTATTCGGGTCAAATTGACCCATTTCAAATTTTTACAAGAAGAAAAATGTACATTTTTTTCTACCTAAAAACCAACGGCCGTACCTTATTTCCTGTGAAACACGTATTCCTGACTCAATTCAGAACATTACTCCGGATATGACCCCAGACGGAGTAGGGACCCAAAGGACACGAGGGTCCCGAAAGTGAAGACAACACAAGGCTTAAGAAAGTGGGCGTGTATGTTTACGCGACGTCATGATGTCATCTTGCTGCCGCTATCTCTGCAGACCTGAAACCTTACCTTAAAGTGTTTTTGAAGTTTTTGAAGATTTTTTTGTAGCTTTTATCACGTTTTCCAAAGTTTATGTCGCTTTTATTCCCAACGTTTTGTCGCCTGTTCGACATTTTCGACCTCCCATATTTCTGGTATTCAAAAACAAACTTGGAAATGGGTCAAATTTGTCCCCAGGACAACATGAGGGTTAATTCAGGTTTTCAAACCGCAATATCAGCTTCTTGTTACATTTTTAAGTTTCTTTTAACTACTCTTCAATGTATTTTCTCTGAGATATGAAGAACATAATTAATGCCAGTGATGTTAAAGACTTATTGCATTGATGTGTATTCATTAACATGTTATTGTCCTCCTGAATCATAAAGAATGTTTTGTTGGAAATACATTATACATACATACATTATACATACATACATTATACATACATACATTATACATACATACATTATACATACATACATTATACATACAAACATTATACATACAAACATTATACATACATACATTATACATACATACATTATACATACATACATTATACATACAAACATTATACATACATACATTATACATACAAACATTATACATACATACATTATACATCCATACATTATACATCCATACATTATACATACATACATTATACATACATACATTATACATACAAACATTATACATACATACATTATACATACATACATTATACATACATACATTCTACATACACACATTATACATACATACATTATACATACAAACATTATACATACACACATTATACATACAAACATTATACATACAAACATTATACATACATACATTATACATACATACATTATGCATACATACATTATACATACACACATTATACATACAAACATTATACATACATACATTATACATACATACATTATACATACAAACATTATACATACATACATACATTATACATACACACATTATACATACAAACATTATACATACAAACATTATACATACATACATTATACATACATACATTCTACATACACACATTATACATACATACATTATACATACAAACATTATACATACATACATTATACATACAAACATTATACATACATACATACATTATACATACACACATTATACATACAAACATTATACATACAAACATTATGCATACATACATTATACATACATACATTCTACATACACACATTATACATACGTACATTATACATACATACATTATACATACATACATTATACATACAAACATTATACATACATACATTATGCATACATACATTATACATACATACATTATGCATACATACATTATACATACATACATTATACATACATACATTATACATACATACATTATACATACATACATTATGCATACAAACATTATACATACATACATTATACATACATACATTATACATACATACATTATACATACATACATTATACATACATACATTATACATACATACATTATACATACATACATTATACATACATACATTATGCATACAAACATTATGCATACATACATTATACATACATACATTATACATACACACATTATACATACGTACATTATACATACATACATTATACATACATACATTATACATACAAACATTATACATACATACATTATGCATACATACATTATACATACATACATTATGCATACATACATTATACATACATACATTATACATACATACATTATACATACATACATTATACATACATACATTATGCATACAAACATTATACATACATACATTATACATACATACATTATACATACATACATTATACATGCTTAAATACATTTCTCTCCTTTAACCCTGTTCATATTTCTACTCTGGGTTAACAGCTTCCTGCTCAGTTTAACATGCTTATCCACTATTATATTAGATATTAAGTTTTTATTTTCTGTGAGATTTAAGAAGATGAAGATATTGTGAATAATATGAATGACTCATATCCAGTATATCTGCTCCATGTTATCGTCCTGTGGGGTAATACGATGGCTGACACTGAAACAATGGAGAAATTATTCAATAATAAAGAATAAATGAATGTTATTACACCTCAGGTGTTGTCTGTTGTCTTCTTTACGCTCTGCAGCTCCGTTTTCTCTTCCAGGACCTTTGAGGTCAGGCTGCTGACGTCCACTTCCATCCGTCTGACAGAAATACTGCGAAGTAACTTAAGACATTTTCTCAAGTACTTACTTAAGTAACTAGTTAAGTTTGGAGGTACTTGTACTCTAAACTGCAATTGGCTTTGGTATTTCCATTTTTTTCATTCATACTTAATACTTCTACTGTATACACCTCAGAGGTGAATAGTGCTTTTTACCTCATTACATTTATCTTACAGCTATAATTATGCTCCTGTCACACGATGGGGAACTTTCCATAAGATCATCTCTCAATGCAAATCAAACCAGATATTAGTCTAACTGAAATAACACCATGCCGACCTCTAGGTATGATGAAGGGTATGTGATGATGGTGGGGGGGTATTTTAATTCCAAAGGCCAAGGGAACTTTATCAAGATGCATAGTATCCTGTATTTTAACATAGGGGGATGTATACTTATGCCCCTGTATTTTAACATAGGGGGGTGTATACTTATGCCCCTGTATTTTAACATAGGGGGGTGTATACTTATGCCCCTGTATTTTAACATAGGGGGGTGTATACTTATGCCCCTGTATTTTAACATAGGGGGGTGTATACTTATGCCCCCTGTATTTTAACATAGGGGGGTGTATAGTTATGCCCCTGTATTTTAACATAGGGGGGTGTATACTTATGTCCCCTGTATTTTAACATAGGGGGTGTATACTTATGCCCCCTGTATTTTAACATAGGGGGGTGTATACTTATGCCCCTGTATTTTAACATAGGGGGGTGTATACTTATGCCCCTGTATTTTAATATAGGGGGTGTATACTTATGTCCCCTGTATTTTAACATAGGGGGGTGTATACTTATGCCCCCTGTATTTTAACATAGGGGGTGTAAACTTATGCCCCTGTATTTTAACATAGGGGGTGTATACTTATGCCCCCTGTATTTTAACATAGGGGGGTGTATACTTATGCCCCTGTATTTTAACATAGGGGGGTGTATACTTATGCCCCTGTATTTTAATATAGGGGGTGTATACTTATGTCCCCTGTATTTTAACATAGGGGGGTGTATACTTATGCCCCCTGTATTTTAACATAGGGGGTATATACTTATGCCCCCTGTATTTTAACATAGGGGGGTGTATACTTATGCCCCTGTATTTTAACATAGGGGGGTGTATACTTATACCCCTGTATTTTAACATAGGGGGGTGTATACTTATGCCCCCTGTATTTTAACATAGGGGGGTGTATACTTATGCCCCCTGTATTTTAACATAGGGGGGTGTATATTTATGCCCCCTGTATTTTAACATAGGGGGGTGTATACTTATGCCCCTGTATTTTATATTAGGGGGGTGTATATTTATGCCCCCTGTATTTTAACATAGGGGGGTGTATACTTATGCCCCTGTATTTTAACATAGGGGGGTGTATACTTATGCCCCCTGTATTTTAACATAGGGGGTGTATACTTATACCCCTGTATTTTAACATAGGGGGTGTATACTTATACCCCTGTATTTTAACATAGGGGGGTGTATATTTATGCCCCCTGTATTTTAACATAGGGGGGTGTATACTTATGCCCCTGTATTTTAACATAGGGGGGTGTATACTTATGCCCCCTGTATTTTAACATAGGGGGGTGTATACTTATGCCCCTGTATTTTAACATAGGGGGGTGTATACTTATGCCCCTGTATTTTAACATAGGGGGGTGTATACTTATGCCCCCTGTATTTTAACATAGGGGGGTGTATACTTATGCCCCTGTATTTTAACATAGGGGGGTGTATACTTATGCCCCTGTATTTTAACATAGGGGGTGTATACTTATGCCCCCTGTATTTTAACATAGGGGGTGTATACTTATGCCCCTGTATTTTAACATAGGGGATGTATACTTATGCCCCCTGTATTTTAACATAGGGGGGTGTATACTTATGCCCCCTGTATTTTAAGAAAGAATATTTATTTATTTATGATACATTATTTATTTACAAATACATTTTGCGTCCTTATAGGTGGATTTTTCTATTACTTTTTTCAAATTAAGGCATTGAGATTAATTTCCAGGAGAAATGTTTTTTTTTCCTCTTTTTGGTCTAACTACAGCCTGGGATCATACACTTATGAGCACCACTGTACATACACTATGCTGACTATAACGGGCGTGTCCTGTATACTGAGAGGTGGAGCAACACTGAGAGAGATGAGCTTCTACGTCACATTTCCCATTTAATTAGATGAAAGTGAAAGATAGTCTCAGATGCTGCAGTGCTGCAATGGAGACACGTCTCTGTGTCTCTCTCTGAAGAGAAGTCCAACTGAAACCATCAGGTTTTGTCAACAAAACGGCAAAATCTGCACCAACAGCTGGTGAGTATCTGCTCAAATTTAGTCAAACCAGAATCTGACTTTTTTTTACGTATACATAAAATTTTAAAAATGTAATTTATTATCAGAACATGTACATGGATCTCAAAAAAAAAAACAGAGGCATCAGTCTTATAGTCCTTAATCTGTGAAGTTTTGATAGGCTCGTTCAGGCGGTCTCCACTAACTTCTAATAAGACATTGAGGATGATTAACTGAGTGTAACAGAACGTTAGATAAGTGCGTTAGAGCGGCGGTCAACAGGAAGTGTTCGAAAGTCCATCCATCCATCCATCTTCATCCGCTTATCCGGTATCGGGTCGCGGGGGCAGCAGCTCCAGTAAGGGACCCCAAACTTCCCTTTCCCGAGCCACATCAACCAGCTCCGACTGGGGGATCCCGAGGCGTTCCCAGGCCAGGTTGGAGATATAATCTCTCCACCTAGTCCTGGGTCTTCCCCGAGGCCTCCTCCCAGCTGGACGTGCCTGGAACACCTCCCTAGGGAGGCGCCCAGGAGGCATCCTTACCAGATGCCCGAACCACCTCAACTGGCTCCTTTCGACCTCAACTGGCTCCTCCTCTCGGATGACTGAGCTTCTCACCCTATCTCTAAGGGAGACCCCAGCCACCCTCCTGAGGAAACCCATTTCGGCCGCTTGTACCCTGGATCTGGTTCTTTCGGTCATGACCCAGCCTTCATGACCATAGGTGTTTGAAAGTGCACAATATAATAATCAAACAACAGAAATTAGACCATAAACAACACACAGTGTGTGGCTCCTACACAGTCCGTTTATAACAAAACTAACAGAGTAAAAGGTTTCCCCAAGAGGGATTAATAAAGTATAATATAGTATTATTAGTGACGAGATGTGGGGACCTTTCAGGTCGTTCAGCCTCACCAAAGGCTCTGAATGAGGAAATGAGTCAGCATCTCCACTGTGAGGACACGCCCGCTTGTTATCAAGCTAAGTGGAGAGTCCATTAGCAGCAGAATCAGTCAATATTATTTTACTGCAGTAATGGAGATTACATTTTCAGGATCGCAGTTCCAGGACCCTAGTATTTTGTTTTAAAGGATGATTCCACCCAAATTTTTCTTTCGGTCAAAGTCCTTTTAGTTTTACAGCTCCCATATTCTGCTTATTTGTAGGTTTATAATTGTATTTTGAGGTTGCATCAGAATAGGTTTCCATAGTTTAAGGACTACTAGCCAGTCAGAAGCAGAGTATGAGGGCCCTGACAGTACCTAGGTAAGGACTACTAGCCAGTCAGAAGCAGAGTATGAGGGCGTGTCCTGACAGTACCTAGGTAAGGACTACTAGCCAGTCAGAAGCAGAGTATGAGGGCCCTGACAGTACCTAGGTAAGGACTACTAGCCAGTCAGAAGCAGAGTATGAGGGCGTGTCCTGACAGTACCTAGGTAAGGACTACTAGCCAGTCAGAAGCAGAGTATGAGGGCCCTGACAGTACCTAGGTAAGGACTAATAGCCAGTCTGAAGCAGAGTATGAGGGTCCTGACAGTACCTAGGTAAGGACTACTAGCCAGTCAGAAGCAGAGTATGAGGGTCCTGACAGTACCTAGGTAAGGACTACTAGCCAGTCAGAAGCAGAGTATGAGGGCCCTGACAGTACCTAGGTAAGGACTACTAGCCAGTCAGAAGCAGAGTATGAGGGTCCTGACAGTAATTTCAATTCAATTTCAATTTCAATTTATTTATAGTATCAATTCACAACAAGAGTTATCTCAAGACACTTTACAGATAGAGTAGGTCTAGACCACACTCCAGAATTCACAAGGACCCAACAGTGTCCTCCAGAGCAAGCAACAGTGCGACAGTGGCGAGGAAAAACTTCCTTTTAGGCAGAAACCTCGGTCAGACCCAGGCTCTTGGTAGGCGGTGTCTGACGGGCCGGTTGGGGTTAGAATGAAAAGTGGCAATTACAATCCCCCCCAAAAAATAGTAGTTGTTAGTAGTCCTTTGTAGTCGGCATAGCAGAGTGTAGCAGGAGGAACATGGCATCGCAGAGCGTGTAGCGGGACCATGGCGACAGCTGCAACCTTGATTTTGGAGCCTCCCTGATCCGAGGAAATATGCTGGGGGAAAAAGAACATGAGGACTCCGGGGAATGACTCCCCAGAGCTAGGTTAGTAACAAGCATTTCTGGGACATGGATGCACATAATTGGAAAGATAGAAAAATAGAGGAGAGAGGAACTAGGTGTGTCACAGGAAGTCCCAGCTGTCTAAAACTATTACAGCATAACCAGGAGAGACAGTGTAAAGAGAGGAGCCTGGCCAGGCCACAACTCTCCCCAAACCCTCCCATGGCTAGGGTAGGGGGAGAGACACCCAGGGCCAAGGTCATGAGGGTCAGGGCTAAGGGCAGGAAGGTCAAAGTAGGGGAAGGATACAGACCCGGGTTAGGGTAGGGGAGAGAAAGATAGAGTTAAGATCAAAGTGGGGGATGGGATACAAACCCTGGTTAGGGTAGGGGGAGAGAAAATGGGGGTTAGAGTCAGGAAGGTCAGAGAGGGGGATAAGATACAAACCCTGGTTAAGGTAGGGCATATTACTATATATGCCCTAACTATACAGTACCTAGGTAAGGACTACTAGCCAGTCAGAAGCAGAGTATGAGGGCCCTGACAGTACCTAGGTAAGGACTACTAGCCAGTCAGAAGCAGAGTATGAGGGCCCTGACAGTACCTAGGTAAGGACTACTAGCCAGTCAGAAGCAGAGTACGAGGGTCCTGACAGTACCTAGGTAAGGACTACTAGCCAGTCAGAAACAGAGTATGAGGGCCCTGACAGTACCTAGGTAAGGACTACTAGCCAGTCAGAAGCAGAGTATGAGGGTCCTGACAGTACCTAGGTAAGGACTACTAGCCAGTCAGGAGCAGAGTATGAGGGCCCTGACAGTACCTAGGTAAGGACTACTAGCCAGTCAGAAGCAGAGTATGAGGGCCTGACAGTACCTAGGTAAGGACTACTAGCCAGTCAGAAGCAGAGTATGAGTGTCCTGACAGTACCTAGGTAAGGACTACTAGCCAGTCAGGAGCAGAGTATGAGGGCCCTGACAGTACCTAGGTAAGGACTACTAGCCAGTCAGGAGCAGAGTATGAGGGCCCTGACAGTACCTAGGTAAGGACTACTAGCCAGTCAGAACTTTGGACTTTTTCACTTGTGAGCCTACATATGCCATGCACAAGAATATATAACGGAAAGGGTAAAGGCAAAAAGCATCACATGAGCACTTTCTTCAACCCAAATACTACTTTTGTCCAGATTCTTAGCTTGGAAGGTTTATTTCTGGACAGAAATATTATACATTATACAGTATATAATGTAACATCCAAGGTAGAAAATGCATGGATGTATTAAGAGAACATGGGGTCACCCACTTTAGTAGTTGGCGCAGTTGCAAAAAGCTCGGGTCCTAGGATTGTGGTCCTAAAGGTTCAGCCTCAGGTTCTGCAAATGCATGCAACAGCAATTGGAGAAGGTGTTTGAGGCAGTGAGTTGTAGCAGCCACCAGAGGGGGGCAGGGGACAGTTTTAGTCCTGAGAGCAGAAATGAACCCTCATGTTGTCCTCATGTTGTCCTCATGTTGTCTTCATGTTGTCCCCATGTTGTCCTCATGTTGTCCTCATGTTGTCTTCATGTTGCCCCCATATTGTCTTCATGCTGTCTTCATGTTGTCCTCATGTTGCCCCCATGTTGCCCTCATGTTGTCCTCATGTTGCCCTGATGTTGTCTTCATGTTGTCTTCATGCTGTCCCCATGTTGTCCCCATGTTGCCCCATGTTGTCCTCATGTTGTCTTCATGTTGTCCTCATGTTGACCTTATGTTGTCCTCATGTTGTCCTCATGTTGTCCTATATCAATGTTCTTTTTAATTCCCCAAAATAACATGATTGATTCCACCCAACGCTCTTTGCCAAGTACAAATCTCTACTTTCATTAATTTTGGGGCGTCTTATTCAATTTTATAGCATTGTAAAACAAATGGAAGTGTTTTTGAAATAGTATTGAGTAAAAGTTGACATATTCCAGTCTGTGATTATCATCAACATCCATTCCTTTAATTTTAGTCTCAATAATTCCTAATTTCTGCTTTTCTAACTCAAACATTAGGTATAATTTCTTATAAATGAGCTTTATAGACCATAAATTCCAAAAATAACTAAAACTAAAGTTAATAAGTTAGTGTTACGTAGTGTTAAACTTCAGAAAGTGACAAACAAAAAAAGGATCAAAAGTGTTGAAAAAAGGGACAAAAACCTCAAAAAAGTTAAACATTGATAAAAAAAATTTAAATTGGGGAAGATTTTACAACTCAAAAGTTAAAGTCCAGTCTCTGTTTAGTTGTTTTGGGTCTCGTTGGTAGGGGACTATGGTAAGGGGAGCACTAGGGGGTCCATGTCACCCCTACACCCGGTCCATGTCCCTCCTGCTGAGATGGTTGCATGGTGCTGTAGTAAGAACTACTAGCTTTCTACCTTAGTACTGGATGCTGTTAGACTTTTGGCTAACGTTAGCAGTACTCTCAGCCACAATTACAATTGTACACAATTTTTCTCCATCCATGCCTGTAAAACCCTCCCCCAACTAACCAAGAGAACCAGTCCCACCCAGAATCAAAACACATCGGTTAGTACTGAAACTAACAGAATTTTCTCTTTGTCAATCAGTAGGATCCCTTTCCTGCTGCTGGGATAAATCAACAGATAATGTGAAGCAGAGTCCATGGTTGTGACCTCCCTCTTCAACTACAGAAACAACTTCTTCCTGCACAAAATGTTCTGAAACCAAACATTTAAAACAGGTGAGCTTTCTGGATTAAACAGGAATAACTTCATTAACAAGATTAATTACAAACACTTGTTGCTGCTAGTTACTGTGAGCAGATAGTATTAACAATAATAATAATTAAAGCTGCAAGCTTGGACAGGCCCTCGCATCTCCTTGCCTGCAGGGTTTACAGGCGCATGCCACTCCTGGCGACAGTGCATTTGCGTGACACTCAGAATTGTGAATGAAAAGGCAACTCTCTGCTAACTTCAATGGTACCTCACACAATAGTGTACAAGAAACGGGGTCATTAGTTATTAAAGTGTGTGGGGCTCAAGCATAGTGGGCGGGGCAAACAACACAGATTAAAAAATAACTCTTTGCTGAGTTCAATGATACCTTACACGAGTACCTTAAAGTTATAAAAGAAGGCGTGGCTAGAGTATAGGGGCTGGCTCAATATCACATGTGGACCACAAGTTAATGTAAATTGGATGATGAGCCTGATTTCCTGTTGCCAGCGGGGGGCGCTATGACCAAAAGTCAATATTGGCCTGTAGATTTCATCAGGACTGGACCTGTCAATCATGAGAAATGTCGTCCAGATTGGAAAATGTACACTCTAGTTACGGCTTTCTCGTTCATCGCTTAACATTCAAAATGGCCACTATGCCACGCCCACAAGTTTTTCCTTTAGTAACTTTTCCTTGTTGAGGTGTTGAGAGGGCACACACCAAATTTGAAGTTGATCGGATGAGATCTGTAGAAAGGAGTTTGTTAAAGTAAAGCACCTTGACTTTTAGGTCTACTTCCTGTTGCCACTATGGCGCTATGACTGAGTAAATATCTGTTTATAGATGTCCTCAGGGTCGGACTCTTATGAATCCTGAAAGGTTTTGAGCCAATAGTACAATGTACAACTAAGTTACACCCTGGTTTGATGGCGAAAGGCACAAAATGGCCGCCCCACAATGGCCAGGCCAGTTTTTATTTTAATAACTTTTCATCTTTAACGTCTTAAGATGGCACAGATGGCACAGACCAAATTTAAAGTAGATCTCTAGGAGGAGTTTGTTAAAGTATGACATGTGGAAATGGCCAAAATCACACAAATGTCGGACTTCCTGTTGCGTTATGGGTATGGCTCCAATGAGATTTTTTCTATATCTTGACATGCTACATATTTCATTAGTCTAAGTTAAATGTACTGCAGGGGCTGAATTTTTTTTTGTATGGGGCGCTAGCGAGCCATACAAAATATGTTAAGTTTCTTTGTTGAACATGTGGCACAGTGGAGAATTAAAGACGAGGGGGGGTTTAAGGTGGTTGGATAATATAAAAGAAGTGAATTAACAAGCTGTTGTCCAATCTGTCCAGTTCAAACTGAGCGATGGACTCTAAAGCCAACAAGACGATAGAGGTGGCGGCACTCGGCCGGCCTTTTGGCCTCGGGATGTTGTACGACTGCCGCGAAGACTCCCTCGTCCCCGGTAAATATACTTAATGCAATGCATCACAACCACACATTAAAGCTGCAGTGGGTAGACTGCAACAAAACACCATTTGAAGTAGAGTGAAACCAGAATTTGTAGTAGGAGCTCTCATTCTTCCCTCTCTGTTGCACAGGCAGTGCATGAGCAGAACAGACAATATGAACGCTCTTTCTTTCTGAAATGACCTGTGATTGGCCAAAGTCTCCCACTAGATTTTGTAAAGCCTAAAAACGGAGCCAAGAGGAGGTGCTGAAAGTCTAGTTTTCTCTCAGACAACTTTAATTACAAATGAGAAATGATGGTCGAATTTTTTCCCAACAATGCCAAAAATAAAATGTCTACTGCAGTTTTAAGTATTTAAAGTCATATTTAACAATATTTTCATCTCAGATCTTTTGATCAGTTTAACAGATCAGTCTTTTTTTACAGATCTGTCTTTTAGGACTTAACAACCCGGCCGGTTGTGAAAGCTTAACTTGATTTTTTGTTTTTTGCAGGAATGACACTGTGGGACCGTGGTGACCTGATGAGTCATATTGGAGAAAGACCGCAAAACTACAATGATTTTGAGATAGTTGCATCTGAATCATTTGCAGATAAATCTTCGGCCCTAAATGTTGAAGCATCGCTGAAGGCAAGTTTTTTAGGTGGACTTGTAGAGGTTGGGGGATCGGCAAAGTACCTGAATGACAGTAAGACTTCCAAAAATCAGGCCAGAGTAACTCTGAAATACAAAGCTACCACAAAGGTCAAGGAACTGTCGATGGACCACCTCGGAAAAGGCAATATGAAGAAGCATCAGTATGTTTTTGATCAAGGATTAGCAACACATGTAGTCACAGCTATTCTTTATGGGGCACAAGCCTTCTTTGTCTTTGACCGTGAGGTGTCTGAGAAAGAAGATCATCAAGACATTCAGGGTAACTTGAAGGTGATGATCAAGAAGATTCCCTGCTTTGCGATTGAGGGTGAAGGTTCGCTGAAAATGGAAGACAAGGACAAAGAACATGTTGACAAGTTCTCCTGCAGATTCTTTGGAGACTTTTCCCTTCAGAAATCGCCTACATCCTTTCAGGATGCAGTTGAAGTCTACCAAAGCCTCCCAAAATTGTTGGGAGCCAACGGAGAAAACGCCGTACCAATGAAGGTCTGGCTGTTGCCCCTGACAAGTTTAGATTCTAATGCTGCCAAACTTGTCCGTCAGATAAGTATAAGATTAGTTCAAGAGTCACAGAGTGTCCTGGAGGACTTCAGTGAGCTGGAAATGTGGTGCAATGATGCACTGAGGACCACCACTGCACAGCAGTTCCCACAGATTGGCAACAAGATTAAAACATTTAGAGAAATGTGCTCGGAATTCAAGCTGGACTTCCAACGAACTTTGGCAAAGAAACTTCCATCAATCCGAGGAGGAGGAGAAGAGGAGGCTGGGCTCGCAGAGATCCTGAAGAAGAGACATTCTTCTCCTTTCAACAGCAAAAACCTGCACGAGTGGATGGATTGTAGAGAGAGAGAAATCTACACCTTACTGACTTTCACCAACATGATGAAAAACACCAAGATCGTCTCATCTCAACCAGATGTGTACAAAGAAAGTCTCAGTGCTAAACATGCTGTGTGCTTTGTCTTCACCTCACTAGGAAGTGATGAACCGTACCTCTCAGCTTTATCAAACTACTTAAAACAAACACCAGACGAACCTCAGCATGCACATACTTATGATGTAGCGAAGGAACAATGGTACGCCTCAAGAGAAGTAGCAAAGGAAATGAGGCATAAAGCAAAGCTCTTCAGTGACTTTGCAGCGGCCAACAAGGAGAACAAGAACATTAAGTTCCTGACAGTAGGTTCAACAAATGAGACACACAAAGGCTCAAGCATCTACCTTTATGAAGATGGCTTTTCTGTCAGTGAAAACTTTGAGCTGCCTTCAAAACCTGAAACAGTGGCAGTAAGTAATATAAACCACAACAGTGTGACGCTGAAGATCTCTCCACCCAGATTTGGAGCAGAGGACATCACCTCCTACTCTGTGGAGTACTGTGTCAGTGGAGAGGATGGATGGAAACAGAAGGCAGCATCAAAAGCTGAAGAAGTCCCAGTGAACGATCTGAGTCCTAACACAGAGTATATGTTCAGATGTAGAGCAGTGACCTCAGTAGGTGTTGGGCCAGCCAATGAAGTCACTGGTTCCACTAAAACTTTACCTTGCGGCCCTCCTGGAAAACCTCGAGTCGAACCAAACTCAAGAGAGATATCAGTTAGCTGGGAGAAACCTGCTGGGCTTGGACAAGATGTCCACATTTTGAGCTACATCGTGGCGTACGCTAAAACAGACAATGGGATGAAAGAGGAAGATCTCCAATGGAACGAAATGATGGCAGGAACTGAAAAGGCGATCATATCAGAGCTGCAGTCAGAGACAGAATATGTTGTCAGGGTCAGATGTGATTGGGGTGAAGCTGGCAGAAGCAAAGAAAGCATGTCTGTTAATGTCTGCACAACAAAGTTCACGCTAACAGAATCCCTCAAAAGTACAAGCGAAAAGATGAATTCTGATTCACCCTCCGTTTACAAACTAACTCTGACAGAAGAAGACATGAACATCGGTGGATGCCGAAAATTCAGTTTTGGCAAAGAAAGCACAAGGCAGAATCGCACTATAATGCTTTTTGGGGTGACCAGATCAGGAAAGTCCACTCTGATCAATGCAATGATCAACTACATAGTTGGTGTAGAGTGGAAGGACACTTTCAGATTCAGATTAGTTGATGATGGTCAGTCAAGATCACAAGCTGAAAGCAAGACCTCTGAAGTCACTGTGTACAAAATCAACCACCAGGAGGGTTTTAAAATCAACTACTCACTGACCATTGTTGACACTCCAGGCTTTGGAGATACAGGAGGTATAGAAAGAGACGAGGAGATCATCGGACATCTGCGCAATCTCTTCTCTGCTGAGTGTTTCACTGAAATTGACGCTGTGTGTTTCGTAGCTCCGGCTGCTTTAACACAACTCACACCATCACAGAAATGTTTGTTGGTTTCTGTGTTCTCAATCTTTGGCAAAGATGTGGCAGAAAACATCCGGGTTCTGGTGACATCTGCAGACGGCCAGCAACCACCAGTTCTAGAGGCCATCAATGCTTCAGGTGTCCCATGTCCTAAAACAGAAGACGGGCTTCCAGTTCACTTCAAATTCAATAATTCAGTGTTGTTTACAGACAGCAAATCATCTGCAGCAGAAGGCATGAGTGAGCATGATGAAGATGAAGATGGAGGCTTTGATCAGATGTGTTGGAACATGGGAACGAAAGGCATGAAGAGGTTCTTTGTTGCTTTAAATATCACAGACACCAAAAGCTTGAAAATGACAAAAAACGTCCTTGGAGAAAGAAAACAGCTTGAGAAGTCATATGAAGATTTGCAGAAGCAGGTTATAACTTGGATAACTGAAGGTAGTTTAAAGGGCAGGGAGTTGAACACACTGATAGAGAGATCTACTGAGTGTTTCAACGAACTTAAAGAGAAAACACTGAAGCCAGATCCTCTCTCCGCTATGGACTACATCAACATGCTTATTGAGGGAGAGAAATCTGAGGCCAGGCCAGGCTGGGAGCAACGAGTTCGGATCCTGGAACACATAAAAAAACATGTTTTATTATAAAAGACATTTGCATGAAGGAAAGAAACGGGACAGAGTTACTGAGATACTGAGATACAGAAAAGTCCACCCTAGATGAAGTCTTTTCATTTGTACACAGTGTTCCTGCAGTTATTTGCATGTGCTGTTTACCACGAAGGGAAACATAGATTAACATGTATATTATATAATATAATATATACATCCCTGATCATTTATTTTAATTGTGAAGAGCAAGAAGAACCATCCACGTTTTTTTTATTCTCATTTTGGTTTAAAGAAACCCAATTTTCTGATATAGAAACATTTTAAAAATGGGTAAATTTGACCCGAGGACACCAGGAGGGTTAACTTTAGTCACCATAACGCCGATTATTAACCCGTTATTGGGTGTTATCAAGATGCATACTCGCTTCTTAGCGCGTCTATCAACGCCGTTCGGCCTCCATTGACTTACATTACCTTGCAGTAGCGTGTGTATTTCCACCGTAGTATGGAAGGGCGAAAATCTGAGTAGGGAAATTGGTCGGGGGGGGGGGGTCAAATACAGGACTTTCACACTGGATTGTAACCCGTGTGTCACGTTTCCTTCGTGTCCCACTCGGCTTAACCCTTGTATTCGGGTCAAATTGACCCGTTTCAAATTTTTACAAGAAGAAAAAGTTAAATTTTTTTCTACCTAAAAACCAACGGCCGTACCTTATTTCCTGTAAAACACGTATTCCTGACTCAATTCAGAACATTACTCCGGATATGACCCCAGTCCCTGGTTTTATAATTAGAATCTTGGTGTATTGGTATTCGCATCAGACGATGAGAGTAAGATGGGGGAATGTAATGTCTGTTCCCTTCCAAGTGACCAATGGTGTTCGCCAGGGAGGAATTCTGTCTCCTTTTCTTTTTAATATGTATATGAATGAGTTGTCTTTGATTTTAAATGCATGTGGTACAGGCTGTAGGGTTGGTGACTTACTAATTAATCACCTTATGTATGCAGATGATTTGGTCATCTTTAGCCCATATAGTGCTGGTCTTCAACAGCTTCTGAGAGTATGCACACAGTATGGTGTGGATTTTGATATAAAATACAATGCTAAAAAGAGTAAGATCATGATTGTCAGAAGTAGAGAAGACAGACAGGCAACCTTCCCTGACTTCTATCTGTCTGGCACTGCACTTATGGTGTGCAGTGAGATTACATATTTGGGCCATATTATTGCAAATGACCTTTCTGATGATAAGGATATCTATAGGCAGCGTCGGAAGCTGTATGCTCAAGCGAACATGTTGGGTCGTAAGTTTGGCATGTGCTCTGTACCTGTGAAAATCTCACTCTTTAGAGCGTATTGTACACCTTTGTATACGGCCCACCTGTGGTGTCGTTATAAGCAAGGCAGCATTAGAAAACTCATAGTTGCTTATAATGACAGCATGAGGCTGCTGTTGAATGTTCCAAGAAACTCCAGTGCAAGCCATATGTTAGTCAGCGTTGGGGTGCCTACCTGCTCTGCTGTTCTGCGTAACCTGATGTATAGTTTTATGTGTAGGGTGTCTGGGTCAGAAAATGACATTATCACTGTGTTGGTCAACCCTGTACGTAGTTCTGTCAGATTCTCCTCCAGACTGTGGAACCATTGGCGAACATGTCTGTATATTTGACACTGAACATTGTGGAAGGTTTTATTTATTTTTTTTATTTTATTAATTTTTTTTTTTTTTTTTTGTATTTTTGTATTTGTATTTTTATTTTTTTGTATTTTTGTGTTTGTGTATGTTTTTTATTGTGATATGGATCCCCCTGGGTCTGAAATAAAGTTTATAATCATACAAACATTATACATACATACATTATAGATACATACATTATACATACAAACATTATACATACACACATTATACATACAAACATTATACATACATACATTATACATACATACATTATACATACAAACATTATACATACATACATTATACATACAAACATTATACATACATACATTCTACATACACACATTCTACATACATACATTATGCATACATACATTATACATACATACATTATACATATACATACGTACATTATGCATACATACATTATACATACATACATTATACATACAAACATTATACATACATACATTATGCATACATACATTATACATACAAACATTATACATACACACATTATACATACATACATTATACATACATACAAACATTATGCATACAAACATTATACATACATACATTATGCATACATACATTATACATACAAACATTATACATACATACATTATACATACATCATTATACATACATACAAACATTATGCATACAAACATTATACATACATACATTATGCATACATACATTATACATACATACAAACATTATGCATACAAACATTATACATACATACATTATGCATACATACATTATACATACATACAAACATTATGCATACAAACATTATACATACATACATTATACATACATACATTATACATACATACAAACATTATGCATACAAACATTATACATACATACAAAATACATACATCATTATACATACATACATTATACATACATACATTATACATACATACATTATACATACAAACATTATACATACATACATTATACATACATACATAATACATACATACATTATACATACACACATTATACATACAAACATTATACATACAAACATTATACATACACACATTATACATACAAACATTATACATACACACATTATACATACAAACATTATACATACATACATTATACATACATACATTATACATACATACATTATGCATGCTTAATTCTCTCCTTTAACCCTGTTCATATTTCTACTCTGGGTTAACAGCTTCCTGCTCAGTTTAACATGCTTATCCACTATTATATTAGATATTAAGTTTTTATTTTCTGGGATATTTAAAAAGGAAGATATTGTGAATAATATGAATGACTGATATCCAGTATATCTACTCCATGTTATCGTCCTGTGGGGTAATAAGATGGCTGCCACTGAAACAATGGAGAAATTATTCAATAATAAAGAATAAATGAATGTTATTACACCTCAAGTGTTGTCTGTTGTCTTCTTTACGCTCTGCAGCTCTGTTTTCTCTTCCAGGACCTTTGAGGTCAGGCTGCTGACGTCCACTTCCATCCGTCAGACAGAAATACTGCAAAGTAACTCAGGACATTTTCTCAAGTACTTACTTAAGTAACTAGTTACGTTTGGAGGTACTTGTACTCTAAACTGAAATTTCCTTTGGTATTTCAATTTTTTTTATTCATACTTAATACTTCTACTGTATACACCTCAGAGGTGAATAGTGCTTTTTACCTCATTACATTTATCTTACAGCTATAATTATACTCCTGTCACACGATGGGGAACTTTCCATAAGATCATCTCTCAATGCAAATCAAACCAGATATTAGTCTAACTGAAATTACACCATGCCGACCTCTAGGTATGATGAAGGGTATGTGATGATGGTGGGGGGGTATTTTAATTCCAAAGGCCAAGGGAACTTTATCAGGATGCATAGTATCCTGATCCATGAAATAACTGGCCTTTAAAAATAAAGATCTGGGAATTTAACATAGGGGGGGTGTATACTTATGCCCCTGTATTTTAACATAGGGGGGTGTATAGTTATGCCCCTGTATTTTAACATAGGGGGGTGTATACTTATGCCCCTGTATTTTAACATAGGGGGGTGTATACTTATGCCCCTGTATTTTAACATAGGGGGGGTGTATACTTATGCCCCTGTATTTTAACATAGGGGGGTGTATACTTATGCCCCTGTATTTTAACATAGGGGGGTGTATACTTATGCCCCCTGTATTTTAACATAGGGGGGTGTATACTTATGCCCCTGTATTTTAACATAGGGGGGTGTATACTTATGCCCCTGTATTTTAACATAGGGGGGTGTATACTTATGCCCCTGTATTTTAACATAGGGGGGTGTATACTTATGCCCCTGTATTTTAACATAGGGGGATGTATACTTATGCCCCCTGTATTTTAACAAAGGGAGTGTATACTTATGCCCCCTGCATTTTAACATAGGGGGTGTATACTTATGCCCCTGTATTTTAACATAGGGGGATGTATACTTATGCCCCATGTATTTTAACATAGGGGGGTGTATACTTATGCCCACTGTATTTTAACATAGGGGGATGTATACTTATGCCCCCTGTATTTTAACATAGGGAGTGTATACTTATGCCCCCTGTATTTTAACATAGGGGGTGTATACTTATGCCCCTGTATTTTAACATAGGGGGGTGTATACTTATGCCCCCTGTATTTTAACATAGGGGGATGTATACTTATGCCCCATGTATTTTAACATAGGGGGGTGTATACTTATGCCCCTGTATTTTAACATAGGGGGGTGTATACTTATGCCCCCTGTATTTTAACATAGGGGGATGTATACTTATGCCCCCTGTATTTTAAGAAAGAACATTTATTTATTTATGATATATTATTCATTTACAAATAAATTTTGTGTCCTTAAAGGTGGATTTTTCTATATTTTTTAATTAAGGCATTGAGATTAATTTCCAGGAGAAATGTTTTTTTATTCCTCTTTTTAGTCTAACTACAGCCTGGGATCATACACTTATGAGCACCACTGTACATACACTATGCTGACTATAACGGGCATGTCCTGTATACTGAGAGGTGGAGCAACACTGAGAGAGATGAGCTTCTACGTCACATTTCCCATTTAATTAGATGAAAGTGAAAGATAGTCTCAGATGCTGCAGTGCTGCAATGGAGACACGTCTCTGTGTCTCTCTCTGAAGAGAAATCCAACTGAAACCATCAGGTTTTGTCAACAAAACGGCAGAATCTGCACCAACAGCTGGTGAGTATCTGCTCAAATTTAATCAAACCAGAATCTGACTTTTTTTTACGTATACATAAAATTTTAAAAATGTAATTCATTATCAGAACATGTACATGGATCTCAAAAAAAAAACAGAGGCATCAGTCTTATAGTCCTTAATCTGTGAAGTTTTGATAGGATCGTTCAGGCGGTCTCCACTAACTTCTAATAAGACATTGAGGATGATTAACTGAGTGTAACAGAACGTTAGATAAGTGCGTTAGAGCGGCGGTCAACAGGAAGTGTTCGAAAGTCCATCCATCCATCTTCATCCGCTTATCCGGAGTCGGGTCGCGGGGGCAGCAGCTCCAGTAAGGGACCCCAAACTTCCCTTTCCCGAGCCACATCAACCAGCTCCGACTGGGGGATCCCGAGGCGTTCCCAGGCCAGGTTGGAGATATAATCTCTCCACCTAGTCCTGGGTCTTCCCCGAGGCCTCCTCCCAGCTGGACGTGCCTGGAACACCTCCCTAGGGAGGCGCCCAGGAGGCATCCTTACCAGATGCCCGAACCACCTCAACTGGCTCCTTTCGACCTCAACTGGCTCCTCCTCTCGGATGACTGAGCTTCTCACCCTATCTCTAAGGGAGACCCCAGCCACCCTCCTGAGGAAACCCATTTCGGCCGCTTGTACCCTGGATCTCGTTCTTTCGGTCATGACCCAGCCTTCATGACCATAGGTGTTCGAAAGTGCACAATATAATAATCAAACAACAGAAATTAGACCATAAACAACACACAGTGTGTGGCTTCTACACAGTCTGTTTATAACAAAACTAACAGAGTAAAAGGTTTCCCCAAGAGGGATTAATAAAGTATAATATAGTATTATTAGTGACGAGATGTGGGGACCTTTCAGGTCGTTCAGCCTCACCAAAGGCTCTGAATGAGGAAATGAGTCAGCATCTCCACTGTGAGGACACGCCCGCTTGTTATCAAGCAGTGGAGAGTCCATTAGCAGCAGAATCAGTCAATATTATTTTACTGCAGTAATGGAGATTGCATTTTCAGGATTGCAGTTCCAGGACCCTAGTATTTTGTTTTAAAGGATGATTCCACCCAAATTTTTCTTTCGGTCAAAGTCCTTTTAGTTTTACAGCTCCCATATTCTGCTCATTTGTAGGTTTATAATTGTATTTTGAGGTTGCATCAGAATAGGTTTCCATAGTTTAAGGACTACTAGCCAGTCAGAAGCAGAGTATGAGGGTCCTGACAGTACCTAGGTAAGGACTACTAGCCAGTCAGAAGCAGAGTATGAGGGCCCTGACAGTACCTAGGTAAGGACTACTAGCGAGTCAGAAGCAGAGTATGAGGGCCCTGACAGTACCTAGGTAAGGACTACAAGCCAGTCAGAAGCAGAGTATGAGGGCCCTGACAGTACCTAGGTAAGGACTACTAGCCAGTCAGGAGCAGAGTATGAGGGTCCTGACAGTACCTAGATAAGGACTACTAGCCAGTCAGAAGCAGAGTATGAGGGCCCTGACAGTACCTAGGTAAGGACTACTAGCCAGTCAGAAGCAGAGTATGAGGGCCTGACAGTACCTAGGTAAGGACTACTAGCCAGTCAGAAGCAGAGTATGAGGGCCTGACAGTACCTAGGTAAGGACTACTAGCCAGTCAGAAGCAGAGTATGAGGGTCCTGACAGTACCTAGGTAAGGACTACTAGCCAGTCAGAAGCAGAGTATGAGGGCCTGACAGTACCTAGGTAAGGACTACTAGCCAGTCAGAAGCAGAGTATGAGGGCCTGACAGTACCTAGGGAAGGACTACTAGCCAGCCAGAAGCAGAGTATGAGGGCCCTGACAGTACCTAGGTAAGGACTACTAGCCAGTCAGAAGCAGAGTATGAGGGCCTGACAGTACCTAGGTAAGGACTACTAGCCAGTCAGAAGCAGAGTATGAGGGCCCTGACAGTACCTAGGTAAGGACTACTAGCCAGTCAGAAGCAGAGTATGAGGGCCCTGACAGTACCTAGGTAAGGACTACTAGCCAGTCAGAAGTAGAGTATGAGGGCCCTGACAGTACCTAGGTAAGGACTACTAGCCAGTCAGAAGTAGAGTATGAGGGCCCTGACAGTACCTAGGTAAGGACTACTAGCCAGTCAGAAGCAGAGTATGAGGGCCCTGACAGTACCTAGGTAAGGACTACTAGCCAGTCAGAAGCAGAGTATGAGGGCCCTGACAGTACCTAGGTAAGGACTACTAGCCAGTCAGAAACAGAGTATGAGGGTCCTGACAATACCTAGGTAAGGACTACTAGCTAGTCAGAAGCAGAGTATTAGGGCCCTGACAGTACCTAGGTAAGGACTACTAGCCAGTCAGAAGCAGAGTATGAGGGCCCTGACAGTACCTAGGTAAGGACTACTAGCCAGTCAGAAGCAGAGTATGAGGGCGTGTTCTGACAGTACCTAGGTAAGGACTACTAGCCAGTCAGGAGCAGAGTATGAGGGCCCTGACAGTACCTAGGTAAGGACTACTAGCCAGTCAGAAGCAGAGTATGAGGGCCTGACAGTACCTAGGTAAGGACTACTAGCCAGTCGGAAGCAGAGTATGAGGGCCCTGACAGTACCTAGGTAAGGACTACTAGCCAGTCAGAAACAGAGTATGAGGGTCCTGACAGTACCTAGGTAAGGACTACTAGCTAGTCAGAAGCAGAGTATTAGGGCCCTGACAGTACCTAGGTAAGGACTACTAGCCAGTCAGAAGCAGAGTATGAGGGCCCTGACAGTACCTAGGTAAGGACTACTAGCCAGTCAGAAGCAGAGTATGAGGGCCCTGACAGTACCTAGGTAAGGACTACTAGCCAGTCAGAACTTTGGACTTTTTCACTTGTGAGCCTACATATACCATGCACAAGAATATATAACGGAAAGGGTAAAGGCAAAAAGCATCACATGAGCACTTTTTTCAACCCAAATACTACTTTTGTCCAGATTCTTAGCTTGGAAGGTTTATTTCTGGACAGAAATATTATACATACAGTATATAATGTAACATCCAAGGTAGAAAATGCATGCATGTATTAAGAGAACATGGGGTCACCCACTTTAGTAGTTGCCGCAGTTGCAAAAAGCTCGGGTCCTAGGATTGTGGTCCTAAAGGTTCAGCCTCCGGTTCTGCAAATGCATGCAACAGCAATTGGAGAAGGTGTTTGAGGCAGTGAGTTGTAGCAGCCACCAGAGGGGAGCAGGGGACAGTTTTAGTCCTGAGAGCAGAAATGAACCCTCATGTTGTCCTCATGTTGTCCTCATGTTGTCTTCATGTTGTCCCCATGTTGTCCTCATGTTGTCCTCATGTTGTCCTCATGTTGTCCTCATGTTGTCTTCATGTTGCCCCCATATTGTCCTCGTGCTGTCTTCATGTTGTCCTCATGTTGCCCCCATGTTGCCCTCATGTTGTCCTCATGTTGTCCCCATGTTGTCCTCATGTTGTCCTCATGTTGTCCCTATGTTGCCCTCATGTTGCCCTGATGTTGTCTTCATGTTGTCTTCATGTTGTCTTCACGTTGTCCCCATGTTGTCCCCATGTTGCCCCCATGTTGTCCTCATGTTGTCTTCATGTTGACCTTATGCTGTCCTCATGTTGTCCTCATGTTGTCCTCATGTTGTCCCATATCAATGTTCTTTTTAATTCCCCAAAATAACATGATGGATTCCACCCAACGGTCTTTGCCAAGTACAAATCTCTACTTTCATTAATTTTGGGGCGTCTTATTCAATTTTATAGCATTGTAAAACAAATGGAAGTGTTTTTGAAATAGTATTGAGTAAAAGTTGACATATTCCAGTCTGTGATTATCATAAACATCCATTCCTTTAATTTTAGTCTCAATAATTCCTAATTTCTGCTTTTCTAACTCAAACATTAGGTATAATTTCCTATAAATGAGCTTTATTGACCATAAATTCCAAAAATAACTAAAACTAAAGTTAATAAGTTAGTGTTACGTAGTGTTAAACCTCAGAAAGTGACAAACAAAAAAAGGATGAAAAGTGTTGAAAAAAGGGACAAAAACCTCAAAAAAGTTAAACATTGATAAAAAAAAATTAAATTGGGGAAGATTTTACAACTCAAAAGTTAAAGTCCAGTCTCTGTTTAGTTGTTTTGGGTCTCGTTGGTAGGGGACTATGGTAAGGGGAGCACTAGGGGGGTCCATGTCACCCCTACACCCGCTCCATGTCCCTCCTGCTGAGATGGTTGCATGGTGCTGTAGTAAGAACTACTAGCTTTCCACCTTAGTACTGGATGCTGTTAGACTTTTGGCTAACGTTAGCAGTACCCTCAGCCACAATTACAATTGTACACAATTTTTCTCCATCCATGCCTGTAAAACCCTCCCCCAACTAACCAGGAGAACCAGTCCCACCCAGAATCAAAACACATCGGTTAGTACTGAAACTAACAGCATTTTCTCTTTGTCAATCAGTAGGATCCCTTTCCTGCTGCTGGGATAAATCAACAGATAATGTGAAGCAGAGTCCATTGTTGTGACCTCCCTCTTCAACTACAGAAACAACTTCTTCCTGCACAAAATGTTCTGAAATCAAACATTTAAAACAGGTGAGCTTTCTGGATTAAACAGGAATAACTTCATTAACAAGATTAATTACAAACACTTGTTGCTGCTAGTTACAGTGAGCAGATAGTATTAACAATAATAATAATTAAAGCTGCAAGCTTGGACAGGCCCTCGCATCTCCTTGCCTGCAGGGTTTACAGGCGCATGCCACTCCTGGCGACAGTGCATTTGCGTGACACTCAGAATTGTGAATGAAAAGGCAACTCTCTGCTAAGTTCAATGGTACCTCACACAATAGTGTACAAGAAACGGGTTATTAGTTATTAAGTGGGCGTGGCTTAAGCATCGGGGGCGGGGCAAACATCACAGATTAAAAAAGAACTCTTTGCTGAGTTCAATGATACCTCACATGAGTACCTTAAACGGTTCACAAGTTATAAAAGAGGGCGTGGCTCGATATCATCAAGACCACAAGTTAATGTAAATGGGATGTTTGTCATATGTATGAGGCTGATTTCCTGTTGCCAGCGGGGGGCGCTATGACCAAAAGTCAATATTGGCTTGTAGATTTCATCAGGCCTGGACCTGTCAATCATGAGAAATTTTGTCCCGATTGGAAAATGTACACCCTAGTTATGGCTTTCTCGTTCATTGCTTAACATTCAAAATGGCCACCATGCCACGCCCACAAGTTTTTCTTTTATTAACTTTTCAACGTTGAGGTGTTGAGAGGGCACACACCAAATTTGAAGTTGATCGGATGAGATCTGTAGGAAAAAGTTTGTTAAAGTATGGCACCTTGACTTTTAGGTCTGCTTCCTTTGCCACTAGGAGGCGCTATGACTGAGTAAACAACTAAGTTACACCCTGTTTCGATGGCAAAATGCACAAAATGGCCGCCCCACAACGGCCAGGCCAGTTTTTATTTCAATAACTTTTCATCTTTAACGTCTTAAGATGGCACAGACCAAATTTGAACTAGATCAGATGAAATCTCTAGTTTGTTAAAGTACGACATGTGGAAATGGACAAAATCGCACAAATGTCGGACTTCCTGTTGCATTGTCCAATGAGCTTTTTTCTATATCTTGACATACTACATATTTCATTAGTCTAAGTTAAACGTACTGCAGGGGCTGTATTTTTATTTTAATTTTGTATGGGGCGCTAGCGAGCCATTTTTGTGTGCGCCTATTCCTGAAACCTAAATACTAGAAAAATACTTAAAGTTTATTTGTTGAACATGTGGCACAATGGAGAAGGGGGGGGGGGGGTGTATTTATTTAGCGTTTTCCCATCTTTTTTATTTCTTGATGTAAATAAGTCTTTAAATTTCTTTTTTGAATTAGCAGCAAGTGTTTGCTGTGA
>CM057248.1:27560551-27585551 GCA_029931835.1 Etheostoma nigrum
TATGTCAACTTTATGATGTATTTTTGTGCTTTTTCTGAGGTTTTTTTGGTGCTTTGTCATATTTTTTTGGGGGCTATTTCTGCCTTTTTGCCACTTTTTCCAATATTATTTTTTGGCATTTATTCTGATGTTTTTTGGTGCTTTTTCAAACATTCTTTTGTCACTTCTGCAACATTTTTTTGAGGTTTTAATGTTCTCATTCAGATGTTTTTTCATGGTTTTTCCAACATTGTTTTTCCACTTTTATGATGTATTTTTGTGCATTTTCGGAGGTTTTAAGGTGCTTATCTGGGCGTTCTTTGTCATGTTTTTTGTGATATTTCTGCCATTTGACATGTTTCCAACACTCTATTTTTGGCATTTTTTTGGACATTTTTTGTGCTTTTTCTGAGGTTTTAAGGTACTTATTCAGGTATATTTTGATTTTCTTTGTGCTATTTCTGCCTTTTTGCCACTTTTTCCAACGTTCTTTTTTGACGCTTTTTCTGGTGGTTTTTTTCCACATTTTTTGTGCTTTTTTTCTGAATTTTTTGCGCTTTTTCTGATGTTTTATGGTACTTTTTCCAACATTCTTTTGTCACTTTTGCAATGTTTTTTTCAGAAATTTTTTTATAGGTTTTAATGTGCTTATTCGGATGTTTTTTGGTACTTTGTCATATTTGTTTTGCACTATTTCCGCCTTTTGCCACTTTTTCCAACGCTCTTTTGTTGCCACTTTTTCTGATGTTTATTGTGTTTATTTCTGACATTTTGTGTGGTTTTATCTGAGGTTTTAAGGTTATCTGGGCGTTTTTTGGTAACACCCAGATAAGCACATATGTTTTTTTGCACTTCTGCCTTTGTTGACACTTTTTCCAATGCTCTTTTTTGGCGTTTTTCTGATGTTTTTGTGCTTTCTCTAAGGTTTTAACATGCTTTTTCCAGTGTTTTGTGCTATTTCTGCCTTTTTGACATTTTTTCCAACACCCTTTTTTTGCACTTTTTTCTGGTGTTTTTTATGCTTTTTCCAACATTCTTTGGTCACTTTTACAATGTTTTGTGTGCTTTTATCTGACATTTTTTCGCACTTTTTTGGTGCATTTTCATACCTTTGTTGCCACTTTTTCAGATGTCTTCGTTTGTTGCTTTGCGACCTTTTTTTGGCTTTTTTTCCTGCTAATGAACTTTTTTAGGACTTTATGCAAGTATGTTATGTAAGACTTTATAAGACATACAATAATAACAATGTCTGCTGTTTCCTGTTGCTCTGGTCTAAGAACATCTGGACAGAGGTCTGCAGGTGAAAATGAGCCGGCTGGATAACACCGGCACATTTACAGAAATGTTAATTAACGTGTATATTTATAAGATAAAATAAATAAAATAAGCATGTCAGTAAACTACACCTGGCCCTGGATGTGGTTCTTATTTGCAGCTTAGTGAAGATGAGTTCGACACTGATGCTGCACACAGTCCCGATCCACGACCCGGACCCGCGCTTTGCAGCGCGCCGCAGGAACCCAGTTTAAATTGACGGACGTCCGCGTTAACCAATCGGCGCTCGCCGTGCGCCAAAGCCGTGCTTATTCCACTTAGCCGACCAATCGGAGGCGTCCCTCCGCGGCGAGTGCGTCACCGGAGCAGAATGTGAATGTGGGTTGCCTGTTACGGACCACACTCTGCTCCCATCCCCCATCCTCAGCCAGCAATGGCGGCTGCTTTGTGTGTGTGTGTGTGTCGCTGCTTTGTCCTTCTCATGTTCAGCTTGTAAAAGCCATGAGTACAAAACTCGGTAAGGAAACAATGCGTGTTTGCCCTTGTGTGTCATGAGAATGCGCGTCAGTCAGTGGAGTTCACGAGCACATAATTATTTTACGCACTTTGTACCATCGCATGTCTGTTATGTCGCACTGCCCTCTCTCTCCTCCTCTCTCTCCTCCTCTCTCTCCTTCTCTCTCCCTCCTCCTCCACGGCGGACATGTCTGTAACAATGGGGGGGGAGAGTGAGGAAATGAGGCCATGGCGCCGTCCGCACGGCACACACCACACACTTCTCTCCACTCTGTGTCCATTCACTTCCAACCGAGATTGGTGTTAATACGCGCGTCGGCCTTGGCGCACGACATTATGTAAAAGAAAGAAAAAACAAGTCAAGTGCGCAGGAGATGAGTTTCAAAGATGGAGGGCGTCGGGAAGGTAGGGGAGGGGCGAGCAGCCGACCATCACGCTGCTCTGACACATTCACGCCTTCAAACGGGACGCACGGGGAGTCCGGGGTGTTACTGGAAAGGTGACAGGGACCTTATTAAAAGCTTTTATCCACTAACCGCCGCCATGTTGCCTTCAAACACTTCTCCCTCGGTCGGTGGGCGGGAAAAGCGACCTGTAGCCGCCATTTTGATTCGACCAGACGCACGTCAATCAATCAAACTGACACTACGTCAACCGCGGCGCTGCCTTTTTCGGTATTTCCAGTGCGTAATTCGGTTAAAAGTGAAATGTCTCGACGCGAGGGTGTTGGGACGGGGCTGGGGGGTCGGGTTTGGTCGGTTTTACCCGGTGTGCGTGGTGTCTTTGGGGAGAGAAAAGGACAGATGAAGCCGTAGCGGCGGACCGGAGAGGAGGGGGGCGTGGCCTCTTGGTTTTTTAAGAAATTCAAGCCATTGTTCCACTCCAGCGCGCGAAGAGAACACCTCTGTGGAGCGCTCAGCCAATCAGCGGCCGGCAGACCTCCTCCGGGGCCCGCCCACCAGCCTATATTAAAGGCTCGGCCGTCAGCAGCATTGGCCACTGGCACAACATCACACTCTTTGATTCCACTAGCCGAGGAAGAAGAGGGATTTTACTTTATTCAACCTTCCGTTTCAGCCGTCCCTTCATTTTAATCAACTAAAACAATGGCAGACACAAAAGTGGACACCGGGAAGGAAATCTCTGCCAAGGTAAGCTCTCCGCGCACCTTTCCATCAGATGGCTTCCTCTCTAAGCCGCTCAGCAGAATGAGCCAGGCTGTAACCTACATATTTATTATTTATTTATTTAAAAAAAAAATCCGTCGTCGCTTCGCGCTCATTCGGACTCGGAGAAGTGGGACACACCGGAGACGGATAAAGAAACGGATGAAAGCGTATTTTTCTCTAAAAACACTGATTTGGGGTGAGGGGGGGGGGGGTCTGGTAGATATGAAGCGGGGTCTCGGCACCGCATCATGGAGACGGGCTGCGCTTCCAGCGCCGTGTCTCATTGTCCGGACAGTGTGCGCGGGTTCTTTGTTTATCCAAGCGGCTCGGTTCTCCTCTCAGAAACACATACACGCACACGCGCACGCACGCACCGAGTCCGGACCCAAACACTGAGCCACGAGCCGCTCTCACACACTCCCCAGCTTTATTTGGGGTTATTTCTCCGCTGAATCCACGCGCCGATTTATTTCTTCCACATCTCGCACTGATGCCAAATAATCCCTCATCCAGTTTGAAAAGTCCCCCCCCCTCCCTCCTCCTCTCATTTAATATCCCGGCTTGGTTTATTAATAGAGTGATAACGAGCTGCTGGGGCTGAGCAGCGGACTAAATGGGATTTTCGGACCCCCTCCAGCCGGGTACGCGGCGTGGAGCTGCTCCGTTTGAATGGCGCACGGAGCGGCGCGCGGTGCGTAATTCCCCCGATGGCAACTCTCTGTCGCCCCTCCGCTTCCAGCGGACTTCCACGGTAGGCTGTGCGTTTCTAAAGGCACCGGCTGGCCTGCCTCCACCGTCCCGGTTTGTTTACCGACCCCGGAGGTGTCGCCTGCTCATCCAGGCTCCGTGCGCGCCGGAGAGCAGAGACACGCGCACAGCGAGCCGCAGCTTCCGCGTTTTCTTCGGTGTTTTTTCAGCAGCATGTTTGCACAGCGCGTCTATGTCTCGGGGGGAAGTAGTCTTTCTTTTTTCCTGTAATGCAGCCCACTGTGTGTGTGTGTGTGTGGAGGTGGGATGGGGTTGTGACGGTGCTGCCTGGTTTTCCCCTCTTTGTGCTCCGGCTCTCTTACTTTCTCCATCTTTGTGTGGTTTTAAATGTGCTGTTGGACTTTGGATCACATCGGGTGAAACTTTAATTGCCCCCACGGGGGGAGTCGGGGCTCCGCAGCGGCATCAGGGGGGTGGGGGTGGGGGTGGGGGGGGAAAACGGATCCGGCACGGTTTAATAATAATAAGAGCAGCCGCGGCGCGCGGAGCTGAATAATTCAGAGTGATTGTAACAAATGAACATATGGACAAGGCGGAGAGGGAGAAGTTGGGGCCTGGCATTAACGCCGATAATCCGGGGTGCCTGTTCAGCCTCTATTTATAGTTGTGGAGCATTTTTACGCACAGCCAGGCGCCTTTTACGCACAGTTTGAGAGAGAGAGAGGGAGAGAGAGAGGAGCCTCGTTTGTCTCCTGCAGACGCCGATGCTCCTAAACAGCTTAATGGATTTCAAGCAATAAGATTATGTAAAGTAATTAATCAATACCCGTGTGTGTGTGTGTGTGTGCGCGCGGCGCGGATAACAGGCTGTGGGGGAACAAAACGAGGAAACGGATCGCTGTTAAAAGGCTCTGCGGCTTGTTTCCGGTCCAACCGGGGCGCGAGGGTGTCTTTCTGCACTTTGCTGCGTTATTTTCGTGTTTTTCTTCCGTTTCTTTGCGCTTTCTTCCTCGCCTGCCATGTGTCGTCGTCTATTGTCCTCCGTTACAACGGACGGCGGCGGCAGCGTGCCCCGCGCGCTCTCCTCCTCCTCCTTTCTCTCCCTCCCTCTCTCTCCCCCCTCCCTCTCACCCCCCTCCCTCTGCGCCCTCCCCGGTTATTTTAAATGGACGCGGTGCATGCTGGGGTTTGCAGTGCCTCTCCCGGGCGTGTCTCGTGACACATGGTGACGCTTTCAGCCCTTGTAAGACTACAATACCCAGAGTGCCCCTGGGGCCACATCAAAGTATCAGATTACAACACATTAGAGGCGATGGAGTGGGAGGAGGAGGGGGAGGGCGGGGGAGGATCTGCAGAGACCAGTACGGTGTTTAAATAGGAAGGCTTGATTCTGACAGAGAGAGAGAGAAAATGTTCCCAGCATGCACCAGTTCTCATTTAACTAGGCCATTAGGTAGAAGTGCAGGTAGCAGCAGTGCATTTGTTCTTTTTAATGGATGCTTTTTGTAGTTTTTCTTTTTTAAATTCCTGTTTTTGTCTTCATCAGGATCTGAAAGAGAAGAAGCTGGCGGAGGAGAAGGAGAACGGGAAAGACAGCGCCACCAACGGGAAGGTACGCCGCCGCCGTCCTGTAGGCCGCGCACATCACCCAATATATCAGAAATTTGGGTTTCTTTCAAATAAATTATCCATAAAGTAGCGAGGAATGGTTCCCAGCAACGCTCCTCACACCTTACGTTAATCATCAGCTCTCTACTTTCACTGGATTTGGTTGGAGGAAAAAATATTGTTAAAAGAACTTTTTTAAAAGTGTAATAAAAGAGAGAAATGTCAAAAGTGACAAATTTGGAGGAAAATGACACGAAAATTTCAGAAGGCTCAGAAATGGTCGACAAAACGTTGAAAAAGTGACAAAACATCGGGAGAAAAATAAAAAGTAAAAAAAAAGACAAATGTGGAAAAAATGCTGAATAAAGTTACAAATGTAAAAAAAAAAGATTTAAAAAATTACATTTACTTAAATTTCAAAAGGCTCACACAACCAGATTATAGATAAACATCAACACCGTCACCTCTGCAGGTTTCCACTTTTAACTCAACTTCTCTCCCCCCCTCCCAACTCAACTTCTCTCCCCCCTCCCAACTCAACTTCTCTCCCCCCCTCCCAACTCAACTTCTCTCCCCCCCAGGAGAACGAGGAGAACGGCGAGCCCGAGGTAGACGATGAGGAAGATGATGAAGTGGACGAGGAGGACGAGGAAGAAGACGGAGAAGGTAGCCAGATTTATTACATTTATTTATATTAATATAAGAAGGTAGTTAGATTTATTATATTTATATATATTAATATAAGAAGGAAGCCAGATTTATTATATTTATATTAATATAAGAAGGTAGCCAGATTTATTATATATATTTATATTAATATCTGAAGGTAGCCAGATTTATTATATATATTTATATTAATATAAGAAGGAAGCCAGATTTATTATATTTATATTCATATAAGAAGGTAGCCAGATTTATTATATTTATATATATTAATATAAGAAGGTAGCCAGATTTATTATATTTATATATATTAATATAAGAAGGTAGCCAGATTTATTATATTTATATATATTCATATAAGAAGGTAGCCAGATTTATTATATTTATATATATTAATATAAGAAGGTAGCCAGATTTATTATATTTATATTAATATAAGAAGGTAGCTAGATATATTATATATATTTATATTAATAATATAAGGTAGCTAGATTTATTATATTTATTTATATTAATATAAGAAGGTAGCCAGATTTCTCTTATATTTATATTTAATAATACATTAATTATATTTTCATGTTTCTGATTCCTGAAATGAATCTCACCCAAAACTCAAGCAGTGTTGTGTGTGTGTGTGTGTGTGTGTGTAACGCAACGCAACAATCTCATTCTTCTTCTTCGTTCTGCAGGCGATGAAGACGACGAGGAAGACGACGACGACGAGATCGAGAGCGGCACAAAACGGCCAGCTGACGATGACGACGAAGACGAAGAGGTGAGGTGGCGGGGGGGCGTAGCGCGAGTTGTAGTTCCAGTGAGACAGCATGTGGGAGGGGGGGCGTAGCGTGAGTTGTAGTTCCAGTGAGACAGCCTGAGGGAGGGGGGGCGTAGCGTGAGTTGTAGTTCCAGTGAGACAGCATGTGGGAGGGGGGGCGTAGCGCGAGTTGTAGTTCCAGTGAGACAGCATGTGGGGGGGTTGTAGTTCCAGTGAGACAGCCTGTGGGAGGGGGGGCGTAGCGCGAGTTGTAGTTCCAGTGAGACAGCATGTGGGAGGGGGGGCGTAGCGCGAGTTGTAGTTCCAGTGAGACAGCATGTGGGAGGGGGGGCGTAGCGCGCGATGTAGTTCCAGTGAGACAGCCTGTGGGAGGGGGGGCGTAGCGCGAGTTGTAGTTCCAGTGAGACAGCCTGTGGGAGGGGGGGGGGGCGTAGCGCGAGTTGTAGTTCCAATGAGACAGCATGTGGGGGGGTTGTAGTTCCAGTGAGACAGCCTGTGGGAGGGGGGGCGTAGCGCGAGTTGTAGTTCCAATGAGACAGCATGTGGGGGGGTTGTAGTTCCAGTGAGACAGCCTGTGGGAGGGGGGGCGTAGCGCGAGTTGTAGTTCCAATGAGACAGCATGTGGGGGGGTTGTAGTTCCAGTGAGACAGCCTGTGGGAGGGGGGGCGTAGCGCAAGTTGTAGTTCCAGAAGGACAGCTTGTGGGGGGGCACGCGACGGGTAGCTGGTGAAATATGAATATATCATTTTTTTTACCGGGCGGCGATGTCGCGGCAATGTTGTCGGGTTGACTTTTACAAAATATTAAATATAATATACCACCAGTACTGTGGATAGTATGACTACGTTTAGAGTACGGCTTACACATACAAGTACTACAGAGTAATACACACATAATCAATAAAAAGATGGGATGGAGAGCTGAAAAACACCCTCAGAGGGGCAGAACCCGGGCTCCATGCTCCGAATATAACAAAAATATCCCGGTGTCTTTGTGTCTAATCTGACTCCTTTTGAGAAAGTTTCTATATCTGAAATTTGTGTTTCTTTCAAACTAATTTTCCCAAAAAGTAACGAGGATGGTTCCCATCAACGCTCCTCACACCTTACATTAATAATCAGCTCTCTACTTTCACTGGATTTGGGTGTTTTTTTGTCAGTTTTATAGAATTTGGAGGAAAAACAACTGGTAAATTGGTGTGACAAATGTTTAAAAAAAAAAAAAGACAAATGTCAATAAAAAGTGAGTAAAATGTGAACAAATGTAAAAAAAAAAAGACATTTGCGGAAAAACCTACAAAAAAATGAATTAGGCTCAGAAAAAGTCAACAAATGTTGAAAAGTGACAACAACATCAGGGGGAAGACACAAAGTAAATAAAGATAAATGTTAATAAAAGTGACAAATATAAATCTACTTCAATCTCGGAAGGTTTTAGAAAAAGTCGACAAACGTTAAAAAAGTGACAAAAAAACCTGAACTGCTGATAAGATAAGTGAATAAAGGCTAATAATATTAATAATATTAATAAAGCTTCTAGAATCTCACGTCGTATATTAATCGCTCTCTTAAGGAGTATTAGTATCAGATTATGAGTACTTGTATGCAATACTCCTACGGGTACAAATAACTCCTTTTAACTAAAGAAAACACACACACACCTCACACACACACACACACACACACACACACACACACACACACACACCACATACACACACACACACTCTCACACACACACCTCACTCACACACACACACTCACATACACACACACACACACCTCACATACACACACACACACCTCACATACACACACACACACACACACACACACACACACACCTCACATACACACACACACCTCTCACATACACACACACACCTCACACACACAGACGCAAACACACCTGTCACACATGCACACACACTCACACAGGTGCACTTACATACATGCACGCACGTGCACACACACACACACACACACCTAACTCTCACATACACACCTCTCTCTCTCTCTACACACACACACACACACACACAGACACACACAGTCACACACAGTCTACCCTCATTCATCCATCTCTACATTTCTAACTCGCCGTTTTCTTTCTTTTCTTTCAGGACGACGTCGAAACCAAGAAGCAGAAAACCGACGATGATGATTGATGTGTTTCCCCCCCCCCGCCCCCCAGACCCAGACCCAGCCCCCCCAACCCCCCCCATCCTGCTGAACCACTTCCCGATTCTTCACCTCGGACTTGTTTTTCAAAGTGTCCCAGGTGGAGGGGCGGGAGGACGGATTTAAAAGGAGAAGAAAATAATAATAAATAAAAATAAAAAAATACAACATGGTCATTAGCAAGTAGAGTTCACCACACACACACACACACACACACACACACACACACACACTTCGATCTCCCCTCAAAACAAAATTTTCTAGAGCGACCCGCCAACGCATTGACGCAGAAATCCGGCTTCTCTTCAACAACAACAACCCGAAAAAAAAAAAAAGGAGAATTAGTTTGTATTTTTATTTACATTTTATATTTTTGTACATATTGTTCGGAGGGGGGGTCGGTTTCTCTCTCTCGGCAGACCAAAATCGGTGCTTCTTTAACGAAATATTTTACTTGGTTGACCATGTTAACGATATCTCGACAGAAAAAAACCCCCACAACAGTTAAAACCCCCGAAGAAGAACCTGTTGAAGCCGTGTAACTCAGAGCATTCCAGTAAATGTAATGTATGTACTCTAGCTGTACCATAACTAGTCTGTTTGTATGGAGGGACGGCCGAGGTATGGACTCTAGCTGTACCATAACTAGTCCGTTTGTATGGAGGGACGGCCGAGGTATGGACTCTAGCTGTACCATAACTAGTCCGTTTGTATGGAGGGACGGCCGAGGTATGGACTCTAGCTGTACCATAACTAGTCCGTTTGTATGGAGGGACGGCCGAGGTATGGACTCTAGCTGTACCATAACTAGTCCGTTTGTATGGAGGGACGGCCGAGGACGAGCCCCTCTCTCTCCTCGCAGTTTTGTTTTTGTCGGCGACTCTTTTGTTTTATGACGGCCTGTTTTGATGTATGTGCGAAGTTTGTTGTTTGACAATAAACCGGACTTTTATTTTGTGAGTTGTACCTTGTTTCTATGTGCTCGTTTCTTTACTTCCTCTGGAGGGGAGGGGGGGAACAGGAGGTGACAGACGGGGGGAGGAACAAACAGGGGGAGAGAGACGGGGGGGAGGGAGAGAGGGACGGGGTAGAGAGACAGAGGGGGAGAGGGAGGGTTAAGGAGAGAGAGACAGGCACGGAGAGTTGGGGAGAGAGACAGACAGGTAGTGAGAGAGAGAGAGAGAGAGGCGGGGAGAGAGATATGGAGAGAGACAGACAGGCAGGGAGAGTTGGGGAGAGAGACAGGTAGTGAGAGAGAGAGAGAGAGATATGGAGAGAGACAGACAGGTAGTGACAGAGAGATGGAGAGAGAGACAGACAGGTAGTGAGAGACAGTGAGAGAGATATTGAGAGAGAGAGAGAGACAGGCAGGTAGTGAGAGAGATATGGAGAGAGAGACAGGTAGTGAGAGAGAGAGACAGACAGTGAGTGATGGAGAGAGGTAGTGAGAGAGACAGCTGGACAAGGACAGTAGAAACTAGAGTATTTAGTTACTAGTTAATAGTTACTTTAGTTGCTCCACTACATTCATCTGACAGCTTTAGTTACTAGTTACTTTAGTTACTAGTAACTAAAGTTACTCCATTACATTCATCTGACAGCTTTAGTTACTTTAGTTACTAGTTACTTTAGTTGCTCCACTACATTCATCTGACAGCTTTAGTTACTAGTTACTTTAGTTACTAGTAACTAAAGTTACTCCATTACATTCATCTGACAGCTTTAGTTACTAGTTACTTTAGTTACTAGTTACTTTAGTTGCTCCACTACATTCATCTGACAGCTTTAGTTACTAGTTACTTTAGTTACTAGTAACTAAACTTACTCCATTACATTCATCTGACAGCTTTAGTTACTAGTTACTTTAGTTACTAGTTACTTTAGTTGCTCCACTACATTTATCTGACAGCTTTAGTTACTAGTTACTTTAGTTACTAGTAACTAAAGTTACTCCATTACATTCATCTGACAGCTTTAGTTACTAGTTACTTTAGTTAATAGTTACTTTAGTTGCTCCACTACATTTATCTGACAGCTTTAGTTACTAGTTACTTTAGTTACTAGTAACTAAAGTTACTCCATTACATTCATCTGACAGCTTTAGTTACTAGTTACTTTAGTTACTAGTTACTTTAGTTACCTGGTCCCTTAAATCTCTTCTAAAAGCTTTTTACACTTTTTACACGCTTTTAGACACTTTTTACACGCTGTTAGACTTTTTACACACTTTACACGCTTTTAGACGCTTTTTACACACTTTTAACACGCTTTTTACACGCTTTTAACACTTTACACGCTTTTAGACGCTTTTTACATGCTTTTAGACACACTTTACACGCTTTTAGACATTTTTTACACACTTTATACACACTTTTTACACGCTTTTAGACACTTTTTACACACTTTTTACACGCTTTTTACATGCTTTTAGACACTTTTTACACATTTTTTACACGCTTTTAGACGCTTTTTACACGCTTTTACATGCTTTTTACACGCTTTTAGACACTTTTTACACGCTTTTAACACGCTTTTTACACACTTTTAACACTTTTTACATGCTTTTAGACACTTTTTACATGCTTTTCACACACTGTACACGCTTTTAGACATTTTTTACACGCTTTTTACACTTTTCACACGGTTTTAGACATTTTTTACACGCTTTTTACACTTTTTACACGCTTTTAGACACACTTTACACGCTTTTAGACATTTTTTACACACTTTTTACATGCTTTTTACACGCTTTTAGACACTTTTTACACGCTTTTAGACACTTTTTACACACTTTTTACACGCTTTTAGACACTTTTTACACATTTTTTACACGCTTTTAGACGCTTTTTACACACTTTTTACACGCTTTTAGACACTTTACATGCTTCTTACACACTTCACACGCTTTTAGACACGTTTTACACGCTTTTTACACACTTTACACGCTTTTAGACATTTTTTACACGCTTTTAGACATTTTTTACACGCTTTCAGACGCTTTTTACACACTTTTAGACACTTTTTACACGCCTTTTAGACACTTTTTACACGCTCTTTACACGCTTTTAGACATTTTTTACACGCTTTTAGATGCTTTTTACACACTTTTTACACGCTTTTACACGCTTTTTACACGCTTTTAGACACTTTACATGCTTCTTACACACTTCACACGCTTTTAGACACGTTTTACACGCTTTTTACACACTTTACACGCTTTTAGACATTTTTTACACGCTTTTAGACGCTTTTTACACACTTTGACACTTTTTACACGCCTTTTACACGCTTTTAGACACTTTTTACACGCTTTTAGACACTTTTTACACGCTTTTTAAACACTTTATACGCTTTTAGACATTTTTTACACCCTTTTAGACGCTTTTACACACTTTTACACGCTTTTAGACACTTTTTACACGCTTTTAGACATTTTTTACACACTTTTTACACGCTTTTAGACACTTTTTACACGCTTTTTACACGCTTTTAGACACTTTTTACACGCTGTTAGACTTTTTACACACTTTACACGCTTTTAGACGCTTTTTACACACTTTTAACACGCTTTTTACACGCTTTTAACACTTTTTACACGCTTTTAGACGCTTTTTACATGCTTTTAGACACACTTTACACGCTTTTAGACATTTTTTACACACTTTATACACACTTTTTACACGCTTTTAGACACTTTTTACACACTTTTTACACGCTTTTTACATGCTTTTAGACACTTTTTACACATTTTTTACACGCTTTTAGACGCTTTTTACACGCTTTTACATGCTTTTTACACGCTTTTAGACACTTTTTACACGCTTTTTACACGCTTTTTACATACTTTTAACACTTTTTACACGCTTTTAACACGCTTTTTACACACTTTTAACACTTTTTACATGCTTTTAGACACTTTTTACATGCTTTTCACACACTGTACACGCTTTTAGACATTTTTTACACGCTTTTTACACTTTTTACACGGTTTTAGACATTTTTTACACGCTTTTTACACTTTTTACACGCTTTTAGACACACTTTACACGCTTTTAGACATTTTTTACACACTTTTTACATGCTTTTTACACGCTTTTAGACACTTTTTACACGCTTTTAGACACTTTTTACACACTTTTTACACGCTTTTAGACACTTTTTACACATTTTTTACACGCTTTTAGACGCTTTTTACACACTTTTTACACGCTTTTAGACACTTTACATGCTTCTTACACACTTCACACGCTTTTAGACACGTTTTACACGCTTTTTACACACTTTACACGCTTTTAGACATTTTTTACACGCTTTTAGACATTTTTTACACGCTTTCAGACGCTTTTTACACACTTTTAGACACTTTTTACACGCCTTTTACACGCTTTTAGACACTTTTTACACGCTCTTTACACGCTTTTAGACATTTTTTACACGCTTTTAGATGCTTTTTACACACTTTTTACACGCTTTTACACGCTTTTTACACGCTTTTAGACACTTTACATGCTTCTTACACACTTCACACGCTTTTAGACACGTTTTACACGCTTTTTACACACTTTACACGCTTTTAGACATTTTTTACACGCTTTTAGACGCTTTTTACACACTTTTAGACACTTTTTACACGCCTTTTACACGCTTTTAGACACTTTTTACACGCTTTGACACTTTTTACACGCTTTTTAAACACTTTACACGCTTTTAGACATTTTTTACACCCTTTTAGACGCTTTTACACACTTTTACACGCTTTTAGACACTTTTTACACGCTTTTAGACATTTTTTACACACTTTTTACACGCTTTTAGACACTTTTTACACGCTTTTTACACGCTTTTAGACACTTTTTACACACTTTTAGACACTTTTTACACAGTTTTTACAAACTTTTTACACACTTTTTACACACTTTGACACTTTACACACTTTTTACACACTTTTAACACGCTTATAGACACTTTTTAGACACTTTTTACATGCTTTTAGACACTTTTTACACAGTTTTTACACGCTTTTTACACGCTTTTTACACGCTTTTTACACGCTTTTATACGCTTATAGCTTTTAGACACTTTTAGGCCTCCCACACGCTTTTTACACGCTCATTAAATGGTTATTACACACTTAATAGATGCTTTTAGACAGTTTTTATGAACTTTTTACACACGTTTTACGCTCTAATTACACGCTTTCAGACACTTTCAGACGCTTTCAGACACTTTCTGACACTTTTCAGACACTTCTTTGAGCCATCTTTAAGTATTCTAGTTTTTGACCATTCCACTGACTCCTCGGCCCTTTCAGATGCTTTTGACAACATGTTCCACTCTTTCCACTCTTTCCTAACTGTTAGCGCCTTCAGACATTTTCTCTGCTGCGTTTCAGACGCTCTGTGTTTTTAACACTTTTTAACACTATTTATTCCTCTCTTGAAGCTTTTCACGACACTTTTGATGCTTTAACATTTTTTTTCGACTGATGGATCATCAGTGGAAAGATATTTAAACTCCCTGGCTACTTCATGGTATACGTGTGTTTCTATTGTTGTAGTTCTCAGCAGAAGTATTGTAGTTTTTACTGAACCCTGTATATTTAGTATACATGTAGTATATTTAGTGAGTATTTAGTGACAAACACCCGCAGTCTGATCCACACATCATCTTCTTTATGACATCAGACCGACATACACACACACTGATGACATCATCATCTGTGTATGTGTATGTGTGCCTGTGTGCGCATGAGTGTGTGTTTGTGTGAATGTGCGTGTGTGTGTCTGTGTGTGCGAGTGTATGTCTGTGTGTGTGTGTGTGTGTGTCCATCTGCCTGCTGCAGGATCAATAATTAAACATGGCTAATGGGCTGCAAGCTGCAGACTGGGACATCTGTCTGTGTGTGTGTGTGTGTGTGTGTGTGTGTGTGTGTGTGTGTGTGTGTGTGTGTGTGTGTGTGTGTGTGTGTGTGTGTGTGTGTGTGTGTGTGTGTGTGTGTGTGTGTGTGTGTGTGTGTGTGTGTGTGTGTGTGTGTGTGTGTCATAACGAGGTCAGAGCCTCAGTTTGACCGGCTGACCTCCGTGAAAAAATATCAAAAGGAGAAATATTGAGAAAACTGTCCTTTCGTCACATGAGGCTGAGCTTATTAATTAATAATGTAATGTTACTTTAACTTTCCTGTATAATAAATATGAATGAATGAATGAATGAATGAATGAATGAATGAATGGTACCGTCAGAGATCCAGATGTGTTGTGATGTTCAGGTCTTTGGCTCCACCTGCTGACAGGAACACACTTTATTACTTTCATCTATTTAGTATTATTAACGTGTGTTTGTGCGAGTGTGTCTGTCTGCAGATCAACTTCTAGTTACAAACTTAATTTTACTTTTGATTTTATTTATGTTTTGAGTTTAAGTTATTTATATGTTGATTTAAAACAGAATTTAGATTGAAAAAAATGTAAAGTATAAAAAAAGGTTTTTAAATCTACAACAATGATTAATTTGTAGAGTTGCGTTGATTTTTTATTATATATATGTAATTGTGATGTAATTTAAATGGGAAGAAAGCACTTTTGACATTTTTCTTTTTCTTGTTTTACATTTGTCACTTTTTTTAATTAACATTTTTGTTACTTTTATCGACATCTTTTCACATTTTAGTTAAATATTAGACCATAAACAGTTAAGGTCATTAATAATGATGAATAAAATTAATACATTGATAATAATAAAAAGGAAACAGGAGTTCATGTCCTGGAGAAGTTAAGGAGAAAACACCAGACTTTCACCAGGAAACAGGTGTTCATGTCCTGGAGAAGTTAAGGAGAAAACACAAGACTTTCACCAGGAAACAGGTGTTCATGTCCTGGAGAAGTTAAGGAGAAAACACAAGACTTTCACCAGGAAACAGGTGTTCATGTCCTGGAGAAGTTAAGGAGAAAACACAAGACTTTCACCAGGAAACAGGTGTTCATGTCCTGGAGAAGTTAAGGAGAAAACACAAGACTTTCACCAGGAAACAGGTGTTCATGTCCTGGAGAAGTTAAGGAGAAAACACAAGACTTTCACCAGGAAACAGGTGTTCATGTCCTGGAGAAGTTAAGTAGAAAACACAAGACTTTCACCAGGAAACAGGTGTTCATGTCCTGGAGAAGTTAAGGAGAAAACACAAGACTTTCACCCAGGAAACAGGTGTTCATGTCCTGGAGAAGTTAAGGAGAAAACACCAGACTTTCACCCAGGAAACAGGTGTTCATGTCCTGTAGAAGTTAAGGAGAAAACACCAGACTTTCACCAGGAAACAGGTGTTCATGTCCTGGAGAAGTTAAGGAGAAAACACAAGACTTTCACCAGGAAACAGGTGTTCATGTCCTGGAGAAGTTAAGGAGAAAACACAAGACTTTCACCAGGAAACAGGTGTTCATGTCCTGGAGAAGTTAAGGAGAAAACACCAGACTTTCACCAGGAAACATGTGTTCATGTTTTCGACCCTGTTGTGTCTTTCCCCCGATGTTTTTGTCACTTTTTCAACGTTTGTCAACTCTTTCTGAGCCTCTTGAAATTTTTGTGGGTTTTTTCCGCAAAATTTGTAAAGCTTTTTGTGACATTTGTCACTTCTTTTTTTTACATTTGTTCACATTTTAGTCACTTTTATTGACATTTGTCTTTTTTTTTAGTTATTTTTTCTTTTACATTTTACCAATAGTTTTTTCTCCAAATGCTATAAAAACAGACAAATGTGTCCCTTTTTCACACTTTTTAAAAGTTTCCACTACCGCCACCTTACTAGTTTTATACTTTTTGGAATTCATGGTCAATAACCCTCATTTATATAGAATTATACCTGATATTAGAGTTAAAAAAGCAGAAATTATGAATTTTTTTGACTAATAGTTTGACTAATTAGGGACCAGTAAGGTCTACATAAAGAGACTTCAGATACAGTATTAGGGACCACTAAGGTCTATATAAAGAGACTTCAGATACAGTATTAGGGACCACTAAGGTCTATAGAGACTTCAGATACAGTATTAGGGACCACTAAGGTCTATATAAAGAGACTTCAGATACAGTATTAGGGGACCACTAAGGTCTATATAAAAGAGACTTCAGATACAGTATTAGGGGACCACTAAGGTCTATATAAAAGAGACTTCAGATACAGTATTAGGGGACCACTAAGGTCTATATAAAAGAGACTTCAGATACAGTATTAGGGGACCACTAAGGTCTATATAAAAGAGACTTCAGATACAGTATTAGGGGACCACTAAGGTCTATATAAAGAGACTTCAGATACAGTATTAGGGATCACTAAGGTCTATATAAAAGAGACTTCAGATACAGTATTAGGGGACCACTAAGGTCTATATAAAAGAGACTTCAGATACAGTATTAGGGGACCACTAAGGTCTATATAAAGAGACTTCAGATACAGTATTAGGGACCACTAAGGTCTATATAAAAGAGACTTCAGATCCAGTATTAGGGACCACTAAGGTCTATATAAAGAGACTTCAGATCCAGTATTAGGGACCACTAAGGTCTATATAAAAGAGACTACAGATCCAGTATTAGGGACCACTAAGGTCTATATAAAAGAGACTTCAGATAGTAGTCTGCTGCCCTCTGGTGGACACACACAGCATCACACAGAACATTTATTAAAATTATGTTATTTTAAATTACAAATACAAATGAAAATTTAATTTAAAAATATATATTTATATTGTGTATATTTCTTAACATTTTTAAAAGTAAACAAAATGTAATATTAGAAATCATGGAGGGGTCTGAAATTGTCATCGTAGGTGCATGTCCACTGTGAGAGACATAATCTAAAAAAAACTCCAGAAATAACAATGTATGATTTTTTAACTATTTATTTGTATGATACAGGGAACTCAAATACTTATTTTCCTCACTGTATATAAATAAATAAATAATCACACTGTGACTTCTTCAGAGGTACGTGGACATCAGTGCTACAAATGATGCATTGCTGTACATTTAAAAACCTTTTTTTAATATTTTAAAAAAAATGTATCTAAATTCTTTTTTAAAACAAATAACCAATTAAAAAATAAACAAAAGTATAATAGTAAGTATTTAATAATTAACTCATTTTATTTTTATTAAAAACATTGAGTAAATCTAGGCTGTACATCATTTTTAAATTACATTTTATTTTATATTATTAAAAATAATGACATATATACACATATATACACACATAAAGATACATACATATATATACATATACACATATATATACATATACATATATATACATATACACACACATATATATACATATACATATATATACATATACACACATATATATACATATACATATATATACATATACACACACATATATATACATATACATATATATACATATACACATATACATACACACATATATACATATACACATATACATACACACATATATACATATACACATATACATACACACATATATATATATATATATATATATATTTATATTATTAGTTATAATGTAAAGTGTGATTCTGAGTGTGTCCACCAGAGGGCAGCAGAGACCTGCTGCAGGTACTCTACCACAGAGATACCCAACCGGGGTACTTGTACACAACCAGGGGTACTTGTGCCCAACCACGGGTACTTGTGCCCAACCACGGGTACTTGTACCCAATTATCTACATCTAAAGTACTGTATAAGCAGTTATAGAAGTATCTAAACTACTAGATTGATTTTTGACCAACCTATATTGACACGTTGTATGAAAACTTAACAATAACCTTATTTATTTAATTAGTAGTGTTAAATAACATTAATTAACTATTAAATGTAGTGGAGTAAAAAGCACACCAAAAAGTAGCAGAACATAGAGAAACTCGAGTAAAGTACGTTGAATATGTACTTTACCCTCATGTTGCCCTCATGTCGTCCCCATGTCGTCCACAACGCTCTTTGCCAAGTACAAATCTCTACTTTCATTCATTTTGGGGCGTCTTATTCAATTTTATAGCATTTGAAAACAAATGGAAGTGTTTTTGAAATAGTATTGAGTAAAAGTTGACATATTCCAGTCTGTGATTATCATCAACATCCATTCCTTTAATTTTAGTCTCAATAATTCCTAATTTCTGCTTTTCTAACTCAAACATTAGGTATAATTTCCTATAAATGAGGTTTATTGACCATAAATTGCAAAAATAACTGTAAAACTAAAGTTAATAAGTTAGTGTTATGTAGTGTTGAAAATGTCAAAAAAAGGGACAAACATCAAAAAATAATTGATTTTTTTCCGTTTTGATGGAAGACAACGCGAGGGTTAAAGAGACGTGACATTCTCAGATGATCTAAATATAACCGTCTACGTGTGAATTAACAGTGTTAATATTAATTAATTAATTAATGAATAATTAACACATTCTCATTATTTCCTGTTTCAGCTGCGTCTGATCAAAATCCAAAAATGATGGACTGTTCAGCTTTGTTTACGAGGAAACTCGGCCAGAATCTACGAGATTGTGAGGGGAGCAGCTCGTTTTGGATTAAAAGGATTGGATGTACTTATTCTTTGAACTGTTGGCGATGTAGGGAAAAAAATGTCATCTCTGTGATGTCATCTCTGTGATGTCATCTCTGTGATGTCAACTCTGTGATATCAACTCTGTGATGTGTAATCAGTTAGCGACCGGAGCACCTGCTGCACCTGTCAGCTGTGTCACCAGCTATTCAGACACTGAACACGCTCTCAGACAAATGATCCTATCACCAAAAAGATACAAGATATCAATAAAATAAGATTCTCGTGGGCACCAGAAGGCCTTTGTGAACATATTGATATAAAATTGATGTGGATAAACTTAGAAATGTGGGCGTATCAGCGATGTAAAAAAGTGCTTCGCTCTGTGATTTGCTCAGAAATGTGGACGATGTTTAACATGGCAGTGAATGGAGAATGACTTGGAACTCTTGTCATTTGAAAGGTTGCTCAGCGAAAAGTATAATTCATATTGCATACATGAGCACAGTGGCTGAAACTAGACAATAATACCTACGTTTTGATGTATAAATTGGCCATGACAAGTTAGAATTGTTGGTGTGGGAGCAGGTTATAGAGAGAGAACCAAGATGATTTTTTTAATCTCCCCACTCTGTCCTCCACTCTAGCTCTCAACATTCACCACATACACACACATTGGAAAATCTGAGACGCTCTGAAAACGGGACGATACGTAAACTGTGATTTGAGAGAAACCGTGCTAGATATCTGAACCCCCATTCAGCCCAATAAACGCCAAAGTCTTGTCTTCAGTTTAAACTTTTAATCATGTTTCTACGTTAAAGTATGGCGACACAGCACGGTCCCAAAGAGGGGGCGTTTGGAGCGATGTTGAGCGATTTCCCGAACATTTCCCATTCAAGTCAATGAGAAATGTTTCGCCGTTTTTTGCCAATTTTGTGAAAACCGCGCGACAAATCTCTTAGAAAAGTCATAGCCCACCATTCCTGATCATTACACACGTTTTGATGTATTTTGTGTGCGTGTGTTAGCAACGCTCCGGGACTAGTAGCGGGACAAAAATCTGGCGGAATAATAATAATAAGTATGGGCAATAATAGTCATTGCGCAATAGCAGCAATCGGCACAATGAAAGTTTCGGGTCAAAAAAAGCCTTGTTTTGTTTGAAAATACGTCAAAAAGAAGTGGCGTCACCCAACAAGAAAAAGAAAGGAGGTCCACACAACGAGTTTACCCTCTAAGGTCTGAGGGGTCCAGCACACTGCACACCTTTTATTGATGATTTTATTGATGTTTTTAACTTTTTTACGTTTTTGTCCCTTTTTTTTCAATGTTTGTCACTTTTTTTGATGTTTTCAACACTACGTAACACTAACTTATTAACTAGTTTTAGTTATTTTTGGAATTTATGGTCAATAAACCTCATTTATAGGAAATTATACCTAATGTTTGAGTTAGAAAAGCAGAAATTAGGAATTATTGAGACTAAAATTAAAGGAATGGATGTTGATGATAATCACAGACTGGAATATGTCAACTTTTACTCAATACTATTTCAAAAACACTTCCATTTGTTTTACAATGCTATAAAATTGAATAAGACGCCCCAAAATTAATGAAAGTAGAGATGTGTACTTGGCAAAGAGCATTGTGTGGAATCAATCATGTTATTTTGGGGAATTAAAAAGAACATTGATGTAGGACAACATGAGGACAACATGAGGACAACATGAGGGCAACATGAAGACAACATGAGGACAACATAAAGGCAACATGAAGACAACAATTCCACGTGTGTTCATATAAACATACACATATGCATATATATATATATATATATATATATATATATATATATATATATATACACATGTAAGTGTAACGTGGGTGTTGGGGCTCACCGATCCCAGCTGGGGGCAACCTGCCGGTCTGAGAGAAGACCAGATCTCAGGGACATGGAGAGGACCAGATCTCAGGGACATGGAGAGAGGACCAGATCTCAGGCACATGGAGAGAAGACCAGATCTCAGGGACATGGAGAGAGGACCAGATCTCAGGGACATGGAGAGAAGACCAGATCTCAGGGACATGGAGAGAAGACCAGATCTCAGGGACATGGAGAGAGGACCAGATCTCAGGCACATGGAGAGAAGACCAGATCTCAGGGACATGGAGAGAGGACCAGATCTCAGGGACATGGAGAGAAGACCAGATCTCAGGGACATGGAGAGGACCAGATCTCAGGGACATGGAGAGAGGACCAGATCTCAGGGACATGGAGAGAAGACCAGATCTCAGGGACATGGAGAGAAGACCAGATCTCAGGGACATCGAGAGAAGACCAGATCTCAGGGACATCGAGAGAAGACCAGATCTCAGGGACATCGAGAGAAGACCAGATCTCAGGGACACGGAGAGAAACCAGATCTCAGGCACTCACCCTGATCTATAGACTCTCAGCAGGTGAGACCAATCCCCTAACGAGGTGGGCGGAGCCGGTTAATTAGGCACCAACTGAAAGAAACAGACACATTAACATAATTACACTAACCCTCGTGTTGTCTTCCCGTTAACCATCAACTTGTCCTTCCAGGACAAAATTCTGATGTTTTTGTCGCTTTTTCTGATTTATTTCTCACTTTTTCCAGCTTTTAGTGCTTTTTTTTTTTTAAAACCTGAGCTGGTTTAATAACAGGTTTTATTATTCTTATTCTTGGAATTCATGGTCAACAAACATCATTTATATCAAACTATACATACATTTTTAGTTAAAAACAGAGAAATTATGAATTATTTAGACTAATAGTTAAGATCAGAGGATGTTGAGTGGATCTCAGATGGGTAGATGTCAGAGTTTAGTCCGGATACTGTTTGGAAACTATTAAAAAAATAATTCAAACGCTATAAGCTTAAATAAAACACACAAAACATTCAATGAAAGTAATCATTAATTTACCTGAAGGATGTGTGGAATCATCCATGTTATTTTTGGGTGATTTGGTTGAAAGAAATCCATATTTCAGATTAAATGACCCGAGGACAAGGGTTAAGGTCTATTATTACTACATTAATACATTAATACATTACTACATGAATAAATGAACACATGAATGCATGAACACATGAACACATGAACACATGGACACATGGACACATGAACACATTGACACATGAATACATGATCTCATGAACACATGAATACATGGGCACATTGACACATGAACACATGAACACATGAATACATGAACACATGAACACAAACACATGAACATATGAACACATGAACACATGAATACATGAACACATGAACACATGAACACATGGATACATGGACACATTGACACATTGACACATTGACACATGAACACATAAACACATGAACATATGAAAACATGAACACATGAATACATGAACACATGAACACATTGACACATGGACACATGGACACATTGACACATTGACACATTGACACATGAACACATGAATACATGAACACATAAACACATGGACACATGGACACATTGACACATTGACACATTGACACATGAACACATGAACACATGAACACACGGACACACAAACACATTGACACATTGACACATGAACACATGAATACATGAACACATTAACATATGAACACATGAACACATGGACACATTGACACATGAACACATGGACACATGGACACATGAACACATTGACACATGAACACATGGACACATGAACACATGAATACATGAACACATAAACACATGAACACATGAACACATGAACACATGAACACATGAATACATGAACACATGAACACATGAACACATGGATACATGGACACATTGACACATTGACACATTGACACATGAACACATAAACACATGAACATATGAAAACATGAACACATGAATACATGAACACATGAACACATTGACACATTGACACATGAACACATGAACACATGAACACAAACAAATGAACACATGAATACATGAACACATAAACACATGGACACATGGACACATTGACACATTGACACATTGACACATGAACACATGAACACATGAACACACGGACACACAAACACATTGACACATTGACACATGAACACATGAATACATGAACACATTAACATATGAACACATGAACACATGGACACATTGACACATGAACACATGGACACATGGACACATGAACACATTGACACATGAACACATGAACACATGAACACATGAATACATGAACACATAAACACATGAACACATGAACACATGAACACATGAACACATGAATACATGAACACATGAACACATGAACACATGGATACATGGACACATTGACACATTGACACATTGACACATGAACACATAAACACATGAACATATGAAAACATGAACACATGAATACATGAACACATGAACACATTGACACATTGACACATGAACACATGAACACAAACAAATGAACACATGAATACATGAACACATAAACACATGGACACATGGACACATTGACACATTGACACATTGACACATGAACACATGAACACATGAACACACGGACACACAAACACATTGACACATTGACACATGAACACATGAATACATGAACACATTAACATATGAACACATGAACACATGGACACATTGACACATGAACACATGGACACATGGACACATGAACACATTGACACATGAACACATGAACACATGAACACATGAATACATGAACACATAAACACATGAACACATGAACACATGAACACATGAATACATGAACACATGAACACATGAACACATGAACACATGAATACATTGACACATGAACACATGAACACATGAACATTATCAGTTTCTCTGTGTTCCCGATGCAGCTTCACGCAGCTCTGGTCCTCTTTATCTCCATCTTCTGAATCAGGCCACTGACTGAATGTAACTTAAAGGAAATTAATAATAATATTAATAATAAATATGTGTTGATGTCAATAAAAGTTATTATAAAAACTAAAATGGAAGTGTGTCAAAAAGTTAAAAACCATAGTTTGACATTTTGGGAAATATGCTTATTCACTATGAGAAGAAGGGTTTTTGGGGAAGGTTGATTACTATATTATAAACTTTTTAAGAGGAAATTATTTAGCACAGAGGATTTAGGTTTATTTATTTGTTTGGTTCATTTAATTTTAATTTTAATTATTTGTAATTATTTTTAATGTAATTTTAATTTTTTTTAAATTTTTTTTTTTTTTTAAATTTCTTTTGTTCTGTAACAGTATTTTTACAGTGGGGTATTAGTACTTTTACTGTAACAGAGGATTTTTACTGTGGGGTATTAGTACTTTTACTGTAACAGAGTCCTTTACTGTGGGGTATTACTACTTTTACTGTAACAGAGTCCTTTACTGTGGGGTATTACTACTTTTACTGTAACAGAGTCCTTTACTGTGGGGTATTACTACTTTTACTGTAACAGAGTACTTTTACAGTGGGGTATTACTACTTTTACTGTAACAGAGTCCTTTTACAGTGGGGTATTAGTACTTTTACTGTAACAGAGTACTTTTACAGTGGGGTACTTTTACTGTAGCAGAGTACTTTTACTGTG
>CM057248.1:27590551-27593051 GCA_029931835.1 Etheostoma nigrum
ACACACACACACACACACACCCTGCTTCATAATAAGCCAGTGTAAGTCTGAGGTCTATAAATAAAGGACTCGCCCCCTGAGACTGTGGGGAGTCCCTCCCTGCTGCCCGCTCTCTGGGGGCCGGAGGTTTGAGACCCGCTTCCCCTCAAACCATACATGGAGCCCTGGCTGCATGTATGTATGTTAACACAACATGAACACAACATTAACACAACATGAACACAACATTAACACAACATGAACACAACATTAACACAACAACTGCTGTAGGCCAGTCCATCCCTCTATCTATCTATCTATCTATCCATCCACCCATCTATAACTGAAGCTGTCAGATGAATGTAGCGGAGTAACTAAAGTAACTGTGTGTGTGTGTGTGTGTGTGTGTGTGTGTTGACTGAATAAAAACAGGAAGTGTGGAGTACATGTACTGCAGTACTCCAGTAAATATACTCCAGTACTGCAGTACTCCAGTGATTGGTCTGAGAGAATGTACTGCAGTACATGTACTCCAGTACTCTAGTACAGTACGAGTACTGCAGTACTGGGGTACATTTACTGGAGTACTGCAGTACATGTTCTGGAGTACCAGTACTGGAGTACATGTGTGAACACATCTGCAGCGTTCAGTCGGCCGTCGGCTTCGGGGGAAATGTGAAGAATGAGGAAGCTCTGCTCACTTCCTGTTGTTATTCACACACACACACACACACACACACACACACACACACACACACACACACACACACACACACACACAGACACACACACACACACACACAAACACACACACACACACGGATACACTCACTCTCACTCACTCTCAAACACACACACACACACACGCACACGCACACGCACACGCACACACGCACACACACACACGCACACAGACACGGATACACTCACTCTGGCGCACACACACACACACACACTATCACTCTCTCACACACATACACACACACACAGACACACACACACACACACAACACAAGGGTGTCTACTTGTCATTTTTTGGGTTTCCATGGTGATAAAAAGTCCCTGGTACCTGCTAACAGGTACTTTTGTAGTACTACCTCAGTCAAGGTTCCAAGCTGCTGAGGAGAAAACCTTCAGACTGCTGATTGGTCGGAGAGAACCCTCGCTAATCACTGCAGACTGCTGATTGGTCGGATAGAACCCTCGCTAATCACTGCAGACTGCTGATTGGTCGGAGAGAACCCTCACTAATCACTGCAGACTGCTGATTGGTCGGAGAGAACCCGCGCTAATCACTGCAGACTGCTGATTGGTCGGAGAGAACCCGCGCTAATCACTGCAGACTGCTGATTGGTCGGAGAGAACCCTCACTAATCACTGCAGACTGCTGATTGGTCGGAGAGAACCCTCACTAATCACTGCAGACTGCTGATTGGTCGGAGAGAACCCTTGCTAATTACTGCAGACTGCTGATTGGCCGGAGAGAACCCTCACTAATCACTGCAGACTGCTGATTGGTCGGAGAGAATCAGAAATAATTACTGCGTACAGTGTGTGTATCTGTATGAGTGTGTGTGTGCGTGATTGTGTGTCTGTGTGTGTGCGTGTGAGAGTGCGTGTATCTGTGTGTGTGAGTGAGTGTGTATCTGTTGGTGTGTGTGTGTGTGTGTGTGTGTGTGTGTGTGCGTGTGAGAGTGAGTGTATCTGTGTATGTGTGTTTGTGTGTGTGAGTGAGTTAGTGTGTGAGTACAGACAGACACACAGACACAGACACACACACACACACAGACACAGACAAACACACACACACAGACACAGACACACACACACACAGAGCGATGCTAAAGGTCAGGGGAGAGCCGAAGGTTGAATGTGTGTGTAGTAGATGAAGGGCTTTAGGACCCAGAGGACACCGCAGCCAGTCTGCTGCTGCTGTATGAGACCTGGGAGGAAGTCTCAAATTACCCCCCCCCCACCCCCACAACCAGCTGTGTGTGTGTGTGTGTGTGTGTGTGTGTGTGTGTGTGTGCGTGCATGCGTGCATGCGTGCATGCATGCGTATATGTTTGTTTGTTTGTGTGTGTGTGTGTGAGTCAGTGCGTATCTCTGTGTGTGAGTGAGTGTGTGTATCTGTGTGTGTCTGTGCGTGTGTAAGTGTGCGTGTGTCTGTGCGTGTGTGTGTGTGTCTGTGTGTGTGTGTATCTGAGTGAGTGTGTGTGCGTGTGTGTGTGTGCGTGTGTGTGTATGCGTGTGTGTGTGCGTGTGTCGTGTGTCTGTGTGTGTGTGTATCTGAGTGAGTGTGTGTATCTGTGTGTGTCTGTGCGTGTGTGTGTGTGCGTGTGCGTGTGTCTGTGCGTGTGTGTGTATGTCTGTGTGTGTATATCTGTGTGTGTGTATATCTGTGTGTGTGTTTTCACTGTTCACTGTGTCTCTTAGTGAGTGAGTGAGTGTGTGTGTGTGTGTGTGTGTCTTAGTGAGTGAGTGTGTGTGCGTGTGCGCGTTTGTCTGTGTGTGTGTGTGT
>CM057248.1:27598051-27603051 GCA_029931835.1 Etheostoma nigrum
ACTAGGGTAAATAAAGGAAATAGTTTAAATAGGGTATGTAGGGTAAATAGGGTAAGTAGGGTAAGTAGGGTAAGTAGGGTAAATAGGGTAAATAGGGTAAATAGGGTAAATAGGGTAAATAGGGTAAATAGGACAGTACATACACACACCTGGACACTTGGACTGCTCTTAACTAATAATTCATGGTGAATGTCTTCTTATAGCCCAAGGTTTTATTGTTATTATTATTGTTATTATTATTGTTATTGTTGTTATTATTGATGTTATTATTGTTATTATTGTTATTTTAATTGTTATTATTGTTATTATTGTTATTATTGTTGTTATTATTGTTATTTTTAATTGTTATTTTAATTGTTATTATTGTTATTATTATTGTTATTATTGTTATTATTGTTATTTTTATACAGTCTTTTTCTCCCTATATTGTATTTTGCTAAAAACTGCTGCTGGAAATCTCAATTTCCTCGCGGGAGTCGTCCCAAAAGGATTAATAAAGAGAGTCTAAGTCTCAAAACAACCTCATGAAGGGACATTTTCACGCTCTTTCCGAGAGATAAATGTGATGTCCTGTGTGGCGGGAGTCGAACACGCGGCCATGGCGGTGCTTGGCGGTGCTTGGCGCCGCGCTGCAGCTTTCCTGAATGCAAAAACTAAAAAAGAAACTAAAAATATCTCTTTAGAAACTGCTGCACATTCATCATCTGTGACTCCTCTCTTTTTCATGTTTGTGTTGCCCTCCTTTAAAACTCCCCCCCTCCCCCTCCCCCTCCTCCTCCCCCTCCCCCCTCCCACCTACCCCCTTCCTCCATCCTCCTCCTCCTCCTCCTCCTCCTCCTCTTCATTTTCTCCCTGGCATCTTTCAAACACAGCGAAGGCCTCTGATTGGCCGGCTGACAGGCTGTTGGTGTGAGGTGTAAGAAGAGGAGGAGGAAGGGGGCGGGGCGTGAGACGGCAGCCAATCCCATGCCTCCTCCGTCTCCCAGACCCCCCTTACTTCATGCTCCTTTTCTTTTAATTTTTTTTTTTAAACCTGCCATTTACCGGCCTATACCGTAATCCTCCTCCCATCCTCCCCCTTTCCTCCCCTCCTCCACTTCCTCCCTCCCCCTCCTTCCTCTTTCTTATGTAGAAGAACAGCAGCCTCTTGCAACATGGAGGGACGGCAGGCAGCTCGGCTTTGTGTTGCTGACACAATGGCGTCCAACACCCGCCTCCCTCCTTCCCTCCCTCCCTCCCCCGTCCTCCTCCTCCCTCCTCCCTCCCCCGTCCTCCTCCTCCCTCCCTCCCTCCCTCCCCCGCTCCCTCCCCTCCCCCCGTCCTCCCCTCCCTCTGCAGATTTTAGGTTGCAGTGCAGCCTCTCTGCTCACAGCTCGGGCTATAAATAACCCGGCAGCCATCTTATCTTTTTTGTGTTGTAACCCTGTGAAGGAGAAGGAAGAGGGGGGACAATTACAATGGCGGTCACGTGACCTCAAATCTCCGTCTCTTCTTAAATTAAAAAGCTATTTGTTTTTTTTTATGTTTGTGGCATCAACCACAAAGGCAGACTTACTCTGAGCCTGGAACTCCAGACCTAAATCTGAGAGATTAAGGGTCTGGCATTGAGTAAAGAAAGTTGCCCATCTGAAGTCTCTTTTATATAGACCTTAGTGGTCCCCTAATACTGTATCTGAAGTCTCTTTATATAGACCTTAGTGGTCCCCTAATACTGTATCTGAAGTCTCTTTATATAGACCTTAGTGGTCCCCTAATACTGTATCTGAAGTCTCTTTATATAGACCTTAGTGGTCCCCTAATACTGTATCTGAAGTCTCTTTATATAGACCTTAGTGGTCCCTAATACTGTATCTGAAGTCTCTTTATATAGACCTTAGTGGTCCCTAATACTGTATCTGAAGTCTCTTTATATAGACCTTAGTGGTCCCCTAATACTGTATCTGAAGTCTCTTTTATATAGACCTTAGTGGTCCCTAATACTGTATCTGAAGTCTCTTTATATTGACCTTAGTGGTCCCCTAATACTGTATCTGAAGTCTCTTTTATATAGACCTTAGTGGTCCCTAATACTGTATCTGAAGTCTCTTTTATATAGACCTTAGTGGTCCCTAATACTGTATCTGAAGTCTCTTTTATATAGACCTTAGTGGTCCCCTAATACTGTATCTGAAGTCTCTTTTATATAGACCTTAGTAGTCCCCTAATACTGTATCTGAAGTCTCTTTTATATAGACCTTAGTAGTCCCCTAATACTGTAGCTGAAGTCTCTTTTATATAGACCTTAGTAGTCCCCTAATACTGTATCTGAAGTCTCTTTTATATAGACCTTAGTAGTCCCCTAATACTGTATCTGAAGTCTCTTTATATAGACCTTAGTGGTCCCCTAATACTGTATCTGAAGTCTCTTTTATATAGACCTTAGTGGTCCCCTAATACTGTATCTGAAGTCTCTTTATATAGACCTTAGTGGTCCCCTAATACTGTATCTGAAGTCTCTTTATATAGACCTTAGTGGTCCCTAATACTGGATCTGAAGTCTCTTTATATAGACCTTAGTGGTCCCTAATACTGTATCTGAAGTCTCTTTTATATAGACCTTAGTGGTCCCTAATACTGTATCTGAAGTCTCTTTATATAGACCTTAGTGGTCCCTAATACTGTATCTGAAGTCTCTTTATATAGACCTTAGTGGTCCCCTAATACTGTATCTGAAGTCTCTTTTATATAGACCTTAGTGGTCCCCTAATACTGTATCTGAAGTCTCTTTTATATAGGCCTTAGTGGTCCCCTATTACTGTATCTGAAGTCTCTTTTATGTAGACCTTAGTGGTCCCTAATACTGACCCTAATACTAGCGCCGGACTACAACCTGCCGACCCAGATAGCGCCGGACTACGACCTGCCGACCCACATAGCGCCGGACTACAACCTGCCGACCCACATAGCGCCGGACTACAACCTGCCGACCCAGATAGCGCCGGACTACAACCTGCCGACCCAGATAGCGCCGGACTACAACCTGCCGACCCAGATAGCGCCGGACTACAACCTGTCGACCCAGATAGCGCCGGACTACATCCTGCCGACCCAGATAGAGCCGGACTACAACCTGCCGACCCAGATAGCGCCGGACTACAACCTGCCGACCCACATAGCGCCGGACTACAACCTGCCGACCCACATAGCGCCGGACTACAACCTGTCGACCCAGATAGCGCCGGACTACATCCTGCCGACCCAGATAGCGCCGGACTACAACCTGCCGACCCAGATAGCGCCGGACTACAACCTGCCGACCCACATAGCGCCGGACTACAACCTGCCGACCCAGATAGCGCCGGACTACAACCTGCCGACCCACATAGCGCCGGACTACAACCTGCCGACCCAGATAGCGCCGGACTACAACCTGCCGACCCAGATAGCGCCGGACTACAACCTGCCGACCCAGATAGAGCCGGACTACAACCTGCCGACCCAGATAGAGCCGGACTACAACCTGCCGACCCAGATAGAGCCGGACTACAACCTGCCGACCCAGATGGCGCCGGACTACAACCTGCCGACCCAGATAGCGCCGGACTACAACCTGCCGACCCAGATAGCGCCGGACTACAACCTGCCGACCCAGATAGAGCCGGACTACAACCTGCCGACCCAGATAGCGCCGGACTACAACCTGCCGACCCAGATAGCGCCGGACTACAACCTGCCGACCCACATAGCGCCGGACTACAACCTGCCGACCCAGATAGCGCCGGACTACAACCTGCCGACCCAGATAGAGCCGGACTACAACCTGTCGACCCAGATAGAGCCGGACTACAACCTGTCGACCCAGATAGCGCCGGACTACGACCTGCCGACCCAGATAGCGCCGGACTACGACCTGCCGACCCAGATAGCGCCGGACTACAACCTGTCGACCCAGATAGAGCCGGACTACGACCTGTCGACCCAGATAGAGCCGGACTACGACCTGCCGACCCAGATAGCGCCGGACTACGACCTGCCGACCCAGATAGCGCCGGACTACAACCTGCCGACCCAGATAGAGCCGGACTACAACCTGCCGACCCAGATAGAGCCGGACTACGACCTGCCGACCCAGATAGCGCCGGACTACGACCTGCCGACCCACATAGCGCCGGACTACAACCTGCCGACCCACATAGCGCCGGACTACAACCTGCCGACCCAGATAGCGCCGGACTACAACCTGCCGACCCAGATAGCGCCGGACTACAACCTGCCGACCCACATAGCGCCGGACTACAACCTGTCGACCCAGATAGCGCCGGACTACAACCTGCCGACCCACATAGCGCCGGACTACAACCTGTCGACCCAGATAGCGCCGGACTACGACCTGCCGACCCACATAGCGCCGGACTACAACCTGCCGACCCAGATAGCGCCGGACTACAACCTGCCGACCCAGATAGCGCCGGTTTGTCACTTTATTTGACATTTCTTTGTTTTGTCACTTTTTTTTTTACACTCTTTTTAAAGTTTGTTTAACAATTAGTTTATCACCAAATTGTTTTTTTTACATTTCTCACTTTTTTTGTTGCATTTTTTCACTTTATTTGACATTTGTTTACATTTAAGTACCTTTTGAAATTTCCGTGGGTTTTTCCGCAAATTTTTAAAGCTTTTTTTTTTTACATTTGTCACTTTTTGGGGCATTTTTGGTACTTTTTTGACATTTGTTCACATTTGAGTCACTTTAAACATTTTTCTCTCTTTTTTTACACTTCTTCAAAGTTCTTCTACCAATAGTTTTTTCCCCAAATGTTATAAAATTGACCAAAAACACCCACTTGTCACTTTTTTTGGCATTTTTTGACATCTTTTCACATTTGTGTCACTTTATTTGACATTTGTTTACATTTAAATCACTTTGGAAAATTTGTGTTTTTCCGCAAATTTTTAAAGCTTTTTTTTTTACATTTGTCACATTTTGACATCTTTTCACATTTAGAATTTTTTTTTTTTTT
>CM057248.1:27613051-27643051 GCA_029931835.1 Etheostoma nigrum
GGAAAGAAGAAGGGAAGTATGTAGGGAAGGAAAGAAGTAGGGAAGTACGAGGGAAGGAAAGAAGAGGGGAAGTATGTAAGGAAGGAAAGAAGAAGGGAAGTATGTAGGGAAGGAAAGAAGTAGGGAAGTACGAGGGAAGGAAAGAAGAGGGGAAGTATGTAAGGAAGGAAAGAAGAAGGGAAGTATGTAGGGAAGGAAAGAAGTAGGGAAGTATGTAGAGAAGGAAAAAGGAGGGAAGGAAAGAAGAAGGGAAGTATGTAGGGAAGGAAAGAAGTAGGGAAGTACGAGGGAAGGAAAGAAGAGGGGAAGTATGTAAGGAAGGAAAGAAGAAGGGAAGTATGTAGGGAAGGAAAGAAGAAGGGAAGTATGTAGAGAAGGAAAAAGGAGGGAAGGAAAGAAGAAGGGAAGTATGTAGGGAAGGAAAGAAGTAGGGAAGTACGAGGGAAGGAAAGAAGAGGGGAAGTATGTAAGGAAGGAAAGAAGAAGGGAAGTATGTAGGGAAGGAAAGAGGGGAATTGAGTGTAGATATGTTGTCTCAACAGGTTTGAGAAATAAAAAAAAAAAGACAGACAGAGGGACAGAGAGACAGAGGACAGACAGAGAGACAGAGGACAGACAGAGAGACAGACAGAGGACAGAGAGACAGAGGACAGACAGACAGAGGACAGAGAGACAGAGGACAGAGAGACAGACAGACAGAGGACAGAGAGACAGAGGACAGAGAGACAGTGTCTGACCTTTGCTTCCAGTGAGCGAGGAGATCTTTCTGGGTCTGGCTCTGATGTCATAGATGACAGGATACTGGAACCATGGCAACCTGAACAACAACAACAACAACAACAACAACAGAGTAGCTTATTTCTTTTGTTTATGTAATTCATCCATTCTGATTATTAAAGGAGCATTTCTAAACTTAACGACCACTTAAACCCAACGCTCACGGTGTAACCGGACGTAGTTACCACAACTGCTGTTACCGCCGGTAACCCGACATAATTGCCAGAACGGGCGTGTGCAGCGTTGCCGCCGGTAACCCGGTAGTGTAGCGTGTTGCCGAGCTCTCTGCAACCGGACGGGCTGCAGCGCCTCCTCCATGTTGGTGTCGTAGTGGCGGACGTCACGGTTAAAGTTCTGCCGCCACGGCAACAGAAACAGGGCAGAGGTGTGCAACCTAACCTGAGGTCTCTAACCTGAGGTCTCTAACCTGAGGTCTCTAACCAGAGGTCTCTAACCAGAGGTCTCTAACCAGAGGTAGAGGAGAGGTCTCTAACCAGAGGTCTCTAACCTGAGGTCTCTAACCTGAGGTCTCTAACCTGAGGTAGAGGACAGGTCTCTAACCAGAAGTAGAGGACAGGTCTCTAACCTGAGGTCTCTAACCAGAGGTCTCTAACCAGAGGTCTCTAACCTGAAGTAGAGGACAGGTCTCTAACCTGAGGTCTCTAACCAGAGGTCTCTAACCAGAGGTCTCTAACCTGAGGTAGAGGACAGGTCTCTAACCTGAGGTCTCTAACCAGAGGTCTCTAACCAGAGGTCTCTAACCTGAAGTAGAGGACAGGTCTCTAACCAGAGGTCTCTAACCAGAGGTCTCTAACCTGAAGTAGAGGACAGGTCTCTAACCTGAGGTCTCTAACCAGAGGTCTCTAACTTGAAGTAGAGGACAGGTCTCTAACCTGAGGTCTCTAACCAGAGGTCTCTAACCAGAGGTCTCTAACCAGAGGTAGAGGACAGGTCTCTAACCTGAAGTAGAGGACAGGTCTCTAACCTGAGGTAGAGGACAGGTCTCTAACCTGAGGTCTCTAACCTGAAGTAGAGGACAGGTCTCTAACCTGAGGTAGAGGAGAGGTCTCTAACCTGAAGTAGAGGACAGGTCTCTAACCTGAAGTAGAGGACAGGTCTCTAACCTGAAGTAGAGGACAGGTCTCTAACCTGAAGTAGAGGACAGGTCTCTAACCTGAGGTCTCTAACCTGAAGTAGAGGACAGGTCTCTAACCTGAGGTCTCTAACCAGAAGTAGAGGACAGGTCTCTAACCAGAAGTAAAGGACAGGTCTCTAACCTGAAGTAGAGGACAGGTCTCTAACCTGAAGTAGAGGACAGGTCTCTAACCAGAAGTAGAGGACAGGTCTCTAACCTGAGGTCTCTAACCAGAAGTAGAGGAGAGGTCTCTAACCAGAAGTAGAGGACAGGTCTCTAACCTGAAGTAGAGGACAGGTCTCTAACCTGAAGTAGAGGACAGGTCTCTAACCTGAAGTAGAGGACAGGTCTCTAACCTGAGGTCTCTAACCTGAAGTAGAGGACAGGTCTCTAACCTGAGGTCTCTAACCAGAAGTAGAGGACAGGTCTCTAACCTGAAGTAGAGGACAGGTCTCTAACCTGAAGTAGAGGACAGGTCTCTAACCTGAAGTAGAGGACAGGTCTCTAACCTGAAGTAGAGGACAGGTCTCTAACCAGAAGTAGAGGACAGGTCTCTAACTTGAGGTCTCTAACCAGAAGTAGAGGAGAGGTCTCTAACCAGAAGTAGAGGACAGGTCTCTAACCTGAAGTAGAGGACAGGTCTCTAACCTGAAGTAGAGGACAGGTCTCTAACCAGAAGTAGAGGACAGGTCTCTAACCTGAGGTCTCTAACCAGAAGTAGAGGAGAGGTCTCTAACCAGAAGTAGAGGACAGGTCTCTAACCTGAAGTAGAGGACAGGTCTCTAACCTGAAGTAGAGGACAGGTCTCTAACCTGAAGTAGAGGACAGGTCTCTAACCTGAAGTAGAGGACAGGTCTCTAACCAGAAGTAGAGGACAGGTCTCTTACCTGAGGTCTCTAACCTGAGGTAGAGGACAGGTCTCTAACCTGAGGTCTCTAACCAGAAGTAGAGGACAGGTCTCTAACCAGAAGTAGAGGAGAGGTCTCTAACCTGAGGTAGAGGACAGGTCTCTAACCTGAGGTCTCTAACCAGAAGTAGAGGACAGGTCTCTAACCAGAAGTAGAGGACAGGTCTCTAACCTGAGGTAGAGGAGGTCTCTAACCTGAGGTCTCTAACCAGAAGTAGAGGAGGTCTCTAACCTGAGGTCTCTAACCTGAGGTAGAGGAGGTCTCTAACCTGAGGTAGAGGAGGTCTCTAACCAGAGATAGGAGGTCTCTAACCTGAAGTGGAGTCCCTCGGAGAGAACCGTGTCCATCTGCATCCCTCCGATCCTGTTGAAGATGATCGCTCGCTGTCCTCCTTCAACTGCAAGACACACACGCATCACGGCCGTCTGAGTTCCACAAAACAACACACTAAAAACAACAACAACATACTAAATATAACATACTAAGGGTATGTTGCCTTGCTCAGGAGCACCTGGCAGTGGCCTACCTGTGTATGTTGCTTCCTTGACTCCGTACGCCAGCGCTCCAGCTCCGACCAGCAGTTTGAGTCCGATCCCTGCACCCCGAGATCCTGCCGACATCCTGGCTGCTATCTGCCGCAGCTGCTGCAGGAAACCCTGGAACACAGAGACACCTTTCACTTACAACGAGTTTGGTGCATACATAAAAACATATGAAATGGACAGACAAACACACTAAAATGGCTGATTTGGGCAGAAAAGTCCTTAATGGTTAAAACTGGTTACACAGACATGGGTGACCTTTGTACCGATGGGTAATCATGAAGGTTGACACCTCCCAACGACTATTCGAGGACTGTTTCCAGCCACAAATACATTTAATTTGTGCGCAGCGTCGCGAGCAAAACTCCATTCAAAAGTCCGGTTGTTTTAAGATCTTCTAGCAGTTAATCAAATAACTCATATATGTAATCGTCAAAAAATTATCTGTTATACATTAAGGAGCTGTAATCTTTAATTCGGCTTTTAGATAACCCCTCAAAGCCTAATTACTGTGGTAGATTATCAGCCTTTTGCTTGTAGTACTTCTGGGTGTCAACCGCCGTTTAACGTATGTCGCAGCAACAATACCAATCTCCATTCACGCGTTCGTTGTTTTAACATTTTCTGGCACAAAAGCAAATTAATCACACATTCAGACATCACTGATGCTCTGTTCTTAATTTATTAGGTCTACACTTTCATTCGGCTTGCATATAAACAACAAAGCGCAATTAGTTTGATAGAATATCAGTATTTCCAAATTGTTGCTCGTAGTATTTCTGGATGCCAACCGCCGAGTAACATAAGCGGATTCAGGTGCAACACTTGGCACAAATCATGTTTGTGAAGACGGCTGAGCAGCTTAATGTACCACAGAGTATGCCGAATTACAGAGTACATCCTATAAAAGTCTAGACATGCGGAATGCATTCATTAAAATGCGTGTGCATGTGTCAATAAGGGGGTGAATTTTAACTTGTTAGATTTTAAGACGTAAACTGGCATCGCCGATTACAGACATTGGTGTGTGAAATATAAGCAAACCGACATTAAAATCTTTTTTTTAAATCATCCTTCCTTTAGTGCCAGTCTTCATCTTTGACCTGAGGCTTAAAGAACACAACTTAGCCAACATTGACTGTAACTGCAAGCTAACGTTAGCTTACATCACCCCAATTCACGTGGATGACTTGTCGTTTTAAAACGCTAAATGCTAACTATGTCACGGACTGGGGAGCAGAGAACTACAAACGGCAGCGCGGTGCGGCCGAACTGAAGCCACGCATGTGCTATTTTAATTCATTCAAAGCTGAAAAAGAAGCACTTACACCGGGATCTTTATTCGCCATGCTCGTCCTCTTCGTCTGTCACAAAACCAGTGAAGAAGTGCACCAAGGTCACGCTTGATGACGTACTTCTGGGTGCGCTGGGCAGCATGGGAAATGTAGGATTCCACCGATGTGGTGTGTTTTATTTTTTACCGTCTATGATAAATATTTAATGAGTCGATTAATTGTTAATTAATAGAGTTAATGGTTGTCTGTTACAAAGTGATGTACTTTAAAATGTACTTCTATACTGAAATATAAACTAAAGTATTCATTTTTGACCCTTTTGATGCAGTTTTTAACACTTTTTGACTTTTTTTGACCCGTTTGATGCAGTTTTTAACACTTTTTGATCCTTTTTGGCCCTTTTGATGCAGTTTTGAACACTTTTTTGACACTTTTGATGCCGTTTTTAACACTTTTTAGCCTTTAGATGCAGGTTTTAACACTTTTTGACCTTTTTGTCAACTTTTCGTTGCCTTTTTGTTGTCTTTGGCGTGGGCTTGTTGTCATGGTAACTGCAGACATAGGGCTCTTTTTTCTTTTATAGGGCTCTAAAAAACGCCTAAAAAGCATTGAAACACTGCGTGTATATATATTAGTGTGTAGTTGTAGTGTGTATGTGTAGTTGCAGAGCTGTAGTTGTAGTTGTAGTTGCAGAGCTGTTGTGTATTTGCTGTTGTGTAGTTGTAGTTGCAGAGCTGTTGTGTAGTTGTAGTTGCAGAGCTGTTGTGTATTTGCTGTTGTGTAGTTGCTGTTGTGTAGTTGTAGTTGCAGAGCTGTTGTGTAGTTGTAGTGTGTAGTTGTAGTTGCAGAGCTGTTGTGTAGTTACAGAGCTGTTGTGTAGTTGTAGTGTGTAGTTGTAGTTGCAGAGCTGTTGTGTAGTTGCAGAGCTGTTGTGTAGTTACAGAGCTGTTGTGTAGTTGTAGTGTGTAGTTGTAGTTGCAGAGCTGTTGTGTAGTTGTAGTGTGTAGTTGTAGTTGCAGAGCTGTTGTGTAGTTGCTGTTGTGTAGTTGTAGTGTGTAGTTGCTGTTGTGTAGTTGTAGTGTGTAGTTGTAGTGTGTAGCTGTAGTTGCTGAGCTCCTGTTGCCTCCGTCGGCCGACTGTGAGGTTGCAGCTGCTTGCTGCACGCTGATTGGCTCCGCGCTCAGCCCCCCCACCCTGAGGAAATCACTCCTTTTATAGTTAACGGAGCGCGAGCGGCTGTGTTCCGGGTTCAGCCTCACTCAGCATGTAGAAGAGGCGGTCTGGACCTGGACGCACCTGGACCACCGCGGACACACACCGGAGCCCCAACCCGCACGGACACCGACCCGCTACCAGGGAAGGTGAGCAGCGCGAGGGAGGGGTTGGGTTTGGGTTTGGTGTCGGTGCATGGGGGGGGGGGGGGGGTTAGGAGGGCTTCAGTCTGTCAGGGTGGATCCTCTCAGACCAGACATGTCAGATCCTGCACGCGCTCCGCAACCCACCACAGTCTCAGTCCGCCTGGTGTCCCTGGTATTGTTGTTATAGCGTTACTAAGTCACTTCCGGACACTTTAAAGTCGTCATGTCTGGGTTGGGATGGGGGGGGGGGGGTACGCCTACTTAAATAAAAGTACTTTTATTGTTAAAATACTCTGTTGCAGTAAAAGCCCTGCAGTACTGCAGACTCCGGACCAGAAGAAGACCTCCACCCTCTTTATTGTTATTGTGTTTTAGGCTCTTATTCTTATAGATTATTGAGTCATCACGGCGGTGTACTACTGTGTATTACTGTGTACTACTGTGTACTACTGCTGGGAGAAGTATTCAGGTCCTTTAGGCTCTCTTTAACCCCCATGTGGTCCTCGGGTCAGATCTGACCCGTTTTCAGTTTTTCTTATAATGAGGTTTAACTCTAATATTAGGTATAATTCTATATAATGAGTTTTAACTCTAATATTAGGTATAATTCTATATAATGAGGTTTAACTCTAATATTAGGTATAATTCTATATAATGAGGTTTAACTCTAATATTAGGTATAATTCTATATAATGAGGTTTAACTCTAATATTAGGTATAATTCTATATAATGAGGTTTAACTCTAATATTAGGTATAATTCTATATAATGAGGTTTAACTCTAATATTAGTTATAATTCTATATAATGAGGTTTAACTCTAATATTAGGTATAATTCTATATAATGAGGTTTAACTCTAATATTAGGTATAATTCTATATAATAAGGTTTAACTCTAATATTAGGTATAATTCTATATAATGAGGTTTAACTCTAATATCAGGTATAATTCTATATAATGAGGTTTAACTCTAATATTAGGTATAATTCTATATAAATGAGGTTTAACTCTAATATTAGGTATAATTCTATATAATGAGGTTTAACTCTAATATTAGGTATAATTCTATATAATGAGGTTTAACTCTAATATTAGGTATAATTCTATATAATGAGGTTTAACTCTAATATTAGGTATAATTCTATATAATGAGGTTTAACTCTAATATTAGGTATAATTCTATATAATGAGGTTTAACTCTAATATCAGGTATAATTCTATATAAATGAGGTTTAACTCTAATATTAGGTATAATTCTATATAATGAGGTTTAACTCTAATATTAGGTATAATTCTATATAATGAGGTTTAACTCTAATATTAGGTATAATTCTATATAATGAGGTTTAACTCTAATAGGTATACTTCTATATAATGAGGTTTAACGCTAATATTAGGTATAATTCTATATAGTGAGGTTTAACTCTAATATTAGGTATAATTCTATATAATGAGGTTTAACTCTAATATTAGGTATAATTCTATATAATGAGGTTTAACTTTAATATTAGGTATAATTCTATATAATGAGGTTTAACTCTAATATTAGGTATAATTCTGTATAATGAGGTTTAACTCTAATATTAGGTATAATTCTATATAATGAAGTTTAACTCTAATATTAGGTATAATTCTATATAATGAGGTTTAACTCTAATATTAGGTATAATTCTATATAATGAGGTTTAACTCTAATATTAGGTATAATTCTATATAATGAGGTTTAACTCTAATATTAGGTATTATTCTATATAATGAAGTTTAACTCTAATATTAGGTATAATTCTATATAATGAGGTTTAACTCTAATATTAGGTATAATTCTATATAATGAGGTTTAACTCTAATATTAGGTATAATTCTATATAATGAGGTTTAACTCTAATATCAGGTATAATTCTATATAAATGAGGTTTAACTCTAATATTAGGTATACTTCTATATAATGAGGTTTAACTCTAATATTAGGTATAATTCTATATAATGAGGTTTAACTCTAATATTAGGTATAATTCTATATAATGAGGTTTAACTCTAATATTAGGTATAATTCTATATAATAAGGTTTAACTCTAATATTAGGTATAATTCTATATAATGAGGTTTAACTCTAATATTAGGTATAATTCTATATAATGAGGTTTAACTCTAATATTAGGTATAATTCTATATAAATGAGGGTTATTGACCATGAATTCCAGAAAGTATAAAACTAGTAAGGTGGTGTTAGTGGAAACTAAAAAAAAGTCTGAAAAAGGGAAAAAAATGTCAAATTTTTGTCCCGTTTTGACCCGGGAGGACAACACGAGGGTTAAATATTTGGGGAAAAAACGCACAAACATATCAGAAGGCTCCGAAAAAGTCAACAAACGTTGAAAAAGTGACACAATCGTCAGAGGAAAGACACAAAAGGGTCGAAAAAGACGACAATAACCTTCATAAAGGGTTTAAATTTGAAATTTTTGTCCATTTTTGACCTGAGAGACAACACACGGGTTAAAAAAAGTAGAACTACTCTACTACAAGCAGTGTGTAGTCTAATGTGTTGTAGTGGGTATACTGTACTGCATATTGTATGTATGGGCTTATACTGTACATATGGGTCAGAATGGGCCTTTTGGGGGGGGGGGGTATTTCATAGTGGGGGGTCTGGGTGTCCCCCCAGGGAAGATTTGAGCATCATAGACTTTATATTTTTATTTTTTTATTTTTTTATTGAAGGAATTGCACAATACAAGTTATATGTGCCAAACAACACATGTCCCTTCAGTTTTTCTTTTTTAACCCTCACCCACCCTTCCCATGCCACTCTTGGCAGTTAGTGCGTTCACACCACCACCAAAAAAAAATAAAATAAAAATAATAATAATAATAATAAACAAAATAATAATAATAATAAATTAAATTAAATAACATTAATCTACATTCTCATAGCTATGCATCAAACATTAAACATACTTACAAAACGAGTACAAGTAAAATAACAATAAAAAATGTCTCTCATACTTCAGGCAGTACTTTAAGATTCACAAAACATTTGAGATAGTCTCTTGTTCAACAGCCAATAGGAAGTCAGCTGGTGGAGTCTCCAGAGGCTGGTTTTAGGACGTAAGAGACGTCTCTTGTTCTACAGCCAATAGAGGAGTCAGCTGGTGGAGTCTCCAGAGGCTGGTTTTAGGACGTAAGAGACGTCTCCTGTTTCTACAGCCAATAGAGACGTCAGCTGGTGGAGTCTCCAGAAGCTGGTTTTAGGACGTAAGTGACGTCTCTTGTTCAACAGCCAATAGAGAAGTCAGCTGAGGCTGGTTTTAGGACGTAAGAGACGTCTCCTGTTTCAACAGCCAATAGAGACGTCAGCTGGTGGAGTCTCCAGAGGCTGGTTTTAGGACGTAAGTGACGTCTCTTGTTCTAACAGCCAATAGAGAAGTCAGCTGGTGGAGTCTCCAGAGGCTGGTTTTAGGACGTAAGAGACGTCTCCTGTTCAACAGCCAATAGAGACGTCAGCTGGTGGAGTCTCCAGAGGCTGGTTTTAGGACGTAAGAGACGTCTCCTGTTCTAATGCCAATAGGAAGTCAGCTGGTGGAGTCTCCAGAGGCTGGTTTTAGGACGTAAGAGACGTCTCCTGTTCAACAGCCAATAGAGAAGTCAGCTGGTGGAGTCTCCAGAGGCTGGTTTTAGGACGTAAGAGACGTCTCCTGTTCTAATGCCAATAGGAAGTCAGCTGGTGGAGTCTCCAGAGGCTGGTTTTAGGACGTAAGAGACGTCTCCTGTTCAACAGCCAATAGAGAAGTCAGCTGGTGGAGTCTCCAGAGGCTGGTTTTAGGACGTAAGAGACGTCTCCTGTTCAACAGCCAATAGAGAAGTCAGCTGGTGGAGTCTCCAGAGGCTGGTTTTAGGACGTAAGAGACGTCTCCTGTTCTAATGCCAATAGGAAGTCAGCTGGTGGAGTCTCCAGAGGCTGGTTTTAGGACGTAAGAGACGTCTCCTGTTCTAATGCCAATAGGAAGTCAGCTGGTGGAGTCTCCAGAGGCTGGTTTTAGGACGTAAGAGACGTCTCCTGTTCAACAGCCAATAGGAAGTCAGCTGGTGGAGTCTCCAGAGGCTCCCGTCCGTTCCCGGGTATATTTCTGCCAACCTGGCCCTACTGAAATGAGCCCTATGCACTACTTTAAGCATCATTGACTTCATTTCCTGCATTCTGACAGGTTGTGGTGGAAATACTTTTATTAGCATATGTGAAGAAGAAAAACTCAGATTCAAAATATGTCAAAAGTACCATGCAAAGTATGTCCTTGCGTGTCAGTGGGCATTTATAATTTAATATAATTTTAGTGGGTATATGGAAAACCTGGATCTTTCTCAGTGGGAATACTGCGTATACCTGCGTATCACGTAGACTACACCACATGGTTACAAGTACAAGTACTGCATTGAAAACGCTGAAGTAAAAGAAAGATAGATCCCAATAACATGGGAAATGATCGCGTTACAGCAGCAAAATATCAGTTACACAGTATTACAACGTAATAGTATGTAAATATAAATGAAATACTAGGATACAATACACATACATACAATATACATGGAATAATACTGGGATAAAATACAAGAAGTAATATTTGAATATATACAAGATGTCACTTTTTTTGTCACTTTTGACAAGTTTGTCACTTGTTCCAATTTTTTTTAATGTTTAATTGTCATTTTTCCCATTGCTTTTTTCAAATTTTTTGTTGAATGTTTTTGTTTTTTTGTCCATTTTTCAAAAAGAAAATGTATGTATTTTGTCTTTTTTTGTAATTTTTATTACAAGTTTCTGTCACCTTTTGATGACGTTTTGTTGTTTTCTACAATTTTGTCACTTTTAACAATGTTTTTGATGTTTTTTTGTCACTTTTTTAACAAGTTTTTGTCACTTTTTGCAAATTGTTTTAATGTTTTTTTTTGTCATTTTTTATTTTTAACAAGTTTTTGTCGCTTTTTTTCGAATTTTAGGTTGAATGTTTTTTAGTCCATTTTTCAACAATTTTTTTGTCATTTTTATTTCCAGATTCTGTCACCTTTTGGTGATGTTTTTTTGTCGTTTTCTACAATGTTTTGATGTTTTTTGTCCTTTTAACAATAATTTTGATGTTTGTCACTTTTAACAAGAACTTTGATGTTTTTTTGTCACTTTTAACAAGAACTTTGATGTTTTTTTGTCACTTTTAACAAGAACTTTGATGTTTTTTTGTCACTTTTAACAATACTTTTGATGTTTTTTTGTCACTTTTAACAATAACTTTGATGTTTTTTGTCACTTTTAACAATAATTTTAATGTTTTTTTGTCACTTTTAACAATAACTTTGATGTTTTTTTGTCACTTTTAACAATACTTTTGATGTTTTTTTGTCACTTTTAACAATAACTTTGATGTTTTTTGTCACTTTTAACAATAACTTTGATGTTTTTTGTCACTTTTAACAATAATTGTGATGTTTTTTTGTCACTTTTAACAATAACTTTGATGTTTTTGTCACTTTTAACAATACTTTTGATGTTTTTTTGTCACTTTTAACAATAACTTTGATGTTTTTTTGTCACTTTTAACAATAACTTTGATGTTTTTTTGTCACTTTTAACAATAACTTTGATGCTTTTTGTCACTTTTAACGATAACAGAGGAAATATTCATATTTTGGTCGATGAAGCTCTGAACGTCTGGATGTTTTTCAGTGTGTGGACGAGGAGACAGAACTGAGAAGACTGTGTCCCCCCCAGCGAGCGGTTGTCTTTCTCACCTGATCCGAGCTCCGTCTGCTCGACTTCCTCTGGTGTAAATATAGGCCGATCTTTTAGAGACTTCCTCACTTCCTGTTTCTGAGCTGGGTTTAGAGAAGAGAAGAGAAGACGTTTCTCTCTGCAGAGCAGCGCTGCTATTTTAGAGACTGAGTTTCGTTTTTACTCAGGAAGTAGATTATGTAATATAGTAATAATAATAACTTAACTTCATGTTGTCTTCATGTTGTCTTCATGTTGCCCTCATGTTGTCTTCATGTTGTCTTCATGTTGCCCTCATGTTGTCTTCATGTTGTCTTCATGTTGCCCTCATGTTGTCTTCATGTTGTCTTCATGTTGCCCTCATGTTGTCCTCATGTTGTCCCCATGTTGTCCTCATGTTGTCTTCATGTTGTCCCCATGTTGTCCTCATGTTGCCCTCATGTTGCCCTCATGTTGCCCTCATGTTGTCTTCATGTTGTCTTCATGTTGCCCTCATGTTGTCCTCATGTTGCCCTCATGTTGTCCTCATGTTGTCCCCATGTTGTCCTCATGTTGTCCTCATGTTGCTCTCATGTTGCTCTCATGTTGTCCTCATCTTGTCCTCATGTTGTCCTCATCTTGTCCTCATCTTGTCCTCATGTCTGACTGTGTGTTTGCAGCATGGGGAACCTGATCAAGGTGTTAACCAGAGACATCGACAACAATGGTGGAAACTTCTTCCTGGACTTTGAGAGTGAGACGCACGCACACACACACACACAGATACACACACATACTCACTCTTATGCACACACACACACTCACTCACACACACACGTGCACACACACGGCACACGCACGCTCACACACACACTTACACTCATGCATGCACACACACACACATACACACTAGAGTGCGGATCGGGCCGGATTTTTCTGTCCGAGTCACGACAGTTAAAATCTCATTTGATTCTCATACTAATGACACATGTACGTTTGTTTGTGTGGAAAGCCGCTTTTATTAAGCAATGGTAGGAAGGCATTGGGAAATGTCACACAGATGAGCATCAATGCACAGCTGACTTTCCTTCGTCTTCAATAGTTTACAAATCTCCTGCGGCCAACTTCTTTTTAACATCTTCCATCGTTGCGCTGCCACATGGAGCTTAATACGCACGTCTTTGGTTGTCACAGCAACAGGAAGACGGATGTTAGGGTAATATTGGACATTTATTTTAAGCTGTTTTAAATTCTAAATGTTCAATGCCTTATCGCGCTGATGTGACCGAGCCCGACCCGAACCCGAGCATCCTTTCTAAAAATCTGTCCGAACCCGGCCCGACCCGTCGGGTACCGTCGGGTACCGTCGGGCTCGGGTCGGGTATCCATCCTTTAATACACACACACACACACACACACACACACACACGGGCGTTCACACACACACACACACACATAAACACAGACAGGCACACAGACACAGACAGACAGCTGGGTGTGTGTGTTGACCTTTGACCTCCCTGCAGACGCCCAGCCCTCCCAGTCGGAGACGGCGGTGTGGGAGGAGGTGAACCAGGTCCTGACGGAGGCCCGGCTGGTCCTGGAGGACCTGCAGACCTACAGAGGAGCGGGGGAGGAGATACGACGGGCAAGTCACGCTCCTTCATTATTCAATTCAACTTTATTTATACAGCGCCAAATCACAACAGCAGTTATTTCCCAGGTCTCTTCATAAAGAGACGCTGGGATGTTATTTACAGAAACACACACTCTAGTTTCACACACATACATATAGACTAAGTCTACTTTGTGTCTCTGTGTGTGTGTGTGTGTGTGTGTGTGTGTGTGTGTGCGCAAGTGCATGCCTGTGTGTGTGTCTGTCGTTCTATCTGTACGCGTTTGCGTGCGTGTGTCTGTGTGTGTATGTCTGTCTGTCTGTCTGCATTTGTGTGTGTGTGTGTTACTGTCTGTGTGTGTGTGTGTGTGTTACTATGTCTGTCTGTCTGCATTTGTGTTCGCTTGCGTGTGTGTGTGCATGTGTTACTGCATGTGTGTGTGCTTTACTGTCTGCGTGTGTGTGCGTGTGTGTCTGTGTGTGTGTGTGTGTGTGTGTGTGTGTGTGTCTGTGTGTGTGTTACTGCGTCTGTCTGTCTGTTTGCATGTGTGTGTGTGTGTTACTGTCTGTGTGTGTGTGTGTGTGTGTGTGTGTGTGTGTGTGCGTGCGTGTGTGTGTGCGTGTGTGTCTGTGTGTGTGTGTGTTACTGCGTCTGTCTGTCTGTTTGCATGTGTGTGTGTGCATTACTGTCTGTGTGTGTGTCTGTGTGTGTGCGTTACTGTGTGTGTTTATGTGCGTGTGTGTGTGTGTGTGTGTGTGTGTGTGTGTGTGTGTGTGCCAGGCGATCCAGAGTCCTGGACTGGAGGGGGTCCAGGAGACGGCCTGGGCGGCTGTGGTCCCTCTGGTCGGGAAACTGAAAACCTTCTACGAGTTCTCCCTGAAGCTCGGTAAGAACCCGGGAACAGCTGATCCCGTCTGTCCCGTCAGAGAGACACATGGTGACGCTCCGAGGAACCGCCCCCCCAGGCCGGGAGACACCGTCTGGAGCCGGTGTCCCCCCCGATGGGAGGGGGGACAGCCACAGCCGGTCTAACAACTTGATGAAACATGTTGCTGGGCTGATCAGTCTTCCTGGCATAGACGTGGACGCAGGGCATATGTCCCCGTCCCCCCCATCGCACCCCTATATTTAAAAGATAGATATGTCCCCCCACACTTGTTGATGTTTTTAACTTTTTCTTATGTTTTTGTCCCTGTCTCCCTCTCTGTCTCTCTCTGTCCCCCGTCTCCCTCTCTGTCTCTCCTCTCTCTCTCTCTGTTCCTGTGTCCCTGTCTCCCTCTCTCTCCCCCTGTCATCCCTCCTGTCTCTTCTCATCTCTCCTCTCTTTTGCTCTCTCTCTTCCTGTGTCCCACCTTCATCCCTCTCTGTCCCTCCCTGTCTCCCTCCCTGTCTCCCTCTCTGCCCCCCCCCCTGTCTCTCTCTCTCTCTGTCCCTCCCTGTCTCTCTCTCTGTCCCTCCCTGTCTCTCTCTCTGTCCCTCCCTGTCTCTCTCTCTGTCCCTCCTGGTCTCTCTCTCTCTCCCTCCCTGTCTCCCTCCCTGTCTCCCTCTCTGTCCCTCCCTCCCTGTCCCTCCCTGTCTCTCCCTCCCTGTCTCCCTCTCTGTCCCTCCCTGTCTCCTCCCCCCCAGAGTCCTCTCTACGGTGTCTCCTGGACGTCCTGACGTCCTCCTCGTCTCCGACCCAGCAGCTGGAGCAGAAACAGTCTCTGGCTCGCCAGTTCGCCCAAATCCTGCACTTCACGCTGCGCTTCGACGAGCTCAAGGTCTGCTCCTCCTCTTCATCACCTCCTCCTCTTCGTCGCCTCTTCATCACCTTCTCCTTTTCCTCCTCCTCATCATCATCTCCTCTTCACCTCCTCTTCCTCACACTCCTCCTCTTCCTCATCTCCTCTTCACCTCCTCTTCCTCACACTCCTCTTCATCACCTCCTCTTCCTCCTCCTCTTCACCTCCTCTTCATCACCTCCTCTTCTTCCTCCTCCCCCTCCTCACACTCCTCCTCCTTTCCCTCCTCCTCCTTCTCCTCCATTTCTCCTATTACCTCCTCCTCCCGTTCTTCACCTCCTCCTCTTCATCATCCTCTATGTCTCCTATTCTTCTCCATCCTCCTCCCATTACCTCCTCCTCATCCCTCCTCCTCCATCCTCCTCCCATTACCTCCTTCTCTCTTTCTTCCAGATGACCAACCCAGCGATCCAGAATGATTTCAGTTACTATCGCCGGACCATCAGCCGCATGCGGATCAACAACCTGTCGGTCAGAACACTAACTTATTAACTTTAGTTTTAGTTATTTTAGGAATTTATGGTCAATAAAGCTCATTTAAAGGAAATTATACCTAATGTTTGAGTTAGAAAAGCAGAAATTAGGAATTATTGAGACTAAAATTAAAGGAATGGATGTTGATGATAATCACAGACTGGAATATGTCAACTTTTACTCAATACTATTTCAAAAACACTTCCATTTGTTTTACAATGCTATAAAATTGAATAAGACGCCCCAAAATTAATGAAAGTAGAGATTTGTACTTGGCAAAGAGCGTTGGGTGGAATCAATCATGTTATTTTGGGGAATTAAAAAGAACATTGATATAGGACAACATGAGGACAACATGAGGACAACATGAGGACAACACGAGGACAACATGAGGACAACATGAGGACAACATGAGGACAACACGAGGACAACATGAGGACAACATGACAACATGAGGACAACATGAGGACAACATGAGGACAACATGAAGACAACATGGGCACAACATGAGGACAACATGGGGACAACATGACAACATGAGGACAACATGAGGACAACATGAGGACAACATGAAGACAACATGGGGACAACATGAGGACAACATGAAGACAACATGGGGACAACATGAGGACAACATGGGGACAACATGACAACATGAGGACAACATGAGGACAACAAGAGGACAACATGAGGACAACATGAGGACAACATGAGGGCAACATGAGGACAACATGAGGGCAACATGAGGGCAACATGAGGACAACATGAAGACAACATGGGGACAACATGAGGACAACATGGGGACAACATGGGGACAACATGAGGGCAACATGAGGACAACATGAGGGTAACATGAGGACAAGAATGGGACAACATGAGGACAACATGAAGACAACATGAGGACAACATGAAGACAACATGAGGGTAACATGAAGGCAACATGAGGACAAGAATGGGACAACATGAAGACAACATGAAGACAACATGAGGACAACATGAAGGCAACATGAAGACAACATGAGGGCAACATGAGGGCAACATGAAGACAACATGAGGACAACATGAAGGCAACATGAAGGCAACATGAGGGCAACATGAGGGCAACATGAGGACAACATGAAGACAACATGAGGGCAACATGAGGACAACATGAGGACAAGAATGGGACAACATGAGGACAACATGAAGACAACATGGGGACAACATGAGGGCAACATGAGGACAACATGAGGACAACATGAGGGCAACATGAAGACAACATGAGGACAACATGAAGACAACATGAGGACAACATGAGGACAACGTGAGGACAACGTGAGGACAACATGAAGACAACATGAAAACATGATTTTAATAATAAATGACCTGTGTGATGCTGAGTGTGTCCACCAGAGGGCAGCAGAGACGGTCCAAATCTGACCCCCTTTAATAAATGTCTCTATCTGAAATATGAGTTTCTTTTGAACCAAATTACCATAAAAATGGATTCCTTCCAATGCTCTTTCATTCCTCTGATCTTAATTATTAGTCAAAATAATTCATAATTTCTGCTTTTTAACTCTAATATTAGGTATAATTCTATATAAATGAGGTTTAACCCCAATATTAGGTATAATTCTATATAATGAGGTTTAACTCTAATATCAGGTATAATTCTATATAATGAGGTTTAACTCTAATATTAGGTATAATTCTATATAATAAGGTTTAACTCTAATATTAGGTATAATTCTATATAATGAGGTTTAACTCTAATATTAGGTATAATTCTATATAATGAGGTTTAACTCTAATATTAGGTATAATTCTATATAATGAGGTTTAACTCTAATATTAGGTATAATTCTATATAATGAGGTTTAACTCCAATATTAGGTATAATTCTATATAATGAGGTTTAACTCTAATATTAGGTATAATTCTATATAATGAGGTTTAACTCTAATATTAGGTATAATTCTATATAATGAGGTTTAACTCTAATATTAGGTATAATTCTATATAATGAGGTTTAACTCTAATATTAGGAATAATTCTATATAATGAGGTTTAACTCTAATATTAGGTATAATTCTATATAATGAGGTTTAACTCTAATATTAGGTATAATTCTATATAATGAGGTTTAACTCTAATATTAGATATAATTCTATATAATGAGGTTTAACTCTAATATTAGGTATAATTCTATATAATGAGGTTTAACTCTAATATTAGGTATAATTCTATATAATGAGGGTTAACTCTAATATTAGGTATAATTCTATATAATGAGGGTTAACTCTAATATTAGGTATAATTCTATATAATGAGGTTTAACTCTAATATTAGGTATAATTCTATATAATGAGGGTTAACTCTAATATTAGGTATAATTCTATATAATGAGGTTTAACTCTAATATTAGGTATAATTCTATATAATGAGGGTTAACTCTAATATTAGGTATAATTCTATATAATGAGGTTTAACTCTAATATCAGGTATAATTCTATATAATGAGGTTTAACTCTAATATTAGGTATAATTCTATATAATGAGGTTTAACTCTAATATCAGGTATAATTCTATATAATGAGGTTTAACTCTAATATTAGGTATAATTCTATATAATGAGGTTTAACTCTAATATTAGGTATAATTCTATATAATGAGGGTTAACTCTAATATTAGGTATAATTCTATATAATGAGGTTTAACTCTAATATTAGGTATAATTCTATATAATGAGGGTTAACTCTAATATTAGGTATAATTCTATATAATGAGGGTTAACTCTAATATCAGGTATAATTCTATATAATGAGGTTTAACTCTAATATTAGGTATAATTCTATATAATGGGGTTTAACTTTAATATTAGATATAATTCTATATAAATGAGGGTTATTGACCATGAACGTATACAGTGTGCATAACGTTCCCTCTCGCTTCTTCTTTGTTGGTTTTTTAGGCCGACGCAGGAAATGAGGTCAACAACGAGATGGCCAATCGGATGTCTCTGTTCTACGCCAACGCCACGCCGATGCTGAAGACGCTGAGTGACGCCACGTCAAAGTTTGTCTCAGATGTGAGTCCATCCACACACACACACACACACACAGAGATACTCCCTACACACACACACACACACCACATAATATTCTTCTTCCTGTTTCAGAATCCAGACGTCCCGATCGAAAACACGACCGACTGCCTGAGTACGATGGCCAGTGTGTGTAAAGTGATGCTGGATACACCGTGAGTTCTGACCTGTTCCTGAACGCATCATCACAGCACACACAAACCAACACTGTGTGTCTCTGTCTGTGTGTGTGTCTGCGTGTATGTTTTTGTGTGTGCGTGCGTGCCTACATGTGTATGCGTGTGTGTGTCTAAGTGTGTTTGTCTGCGTGCGTGTCTGTGTGCGCGTCTATGTGTGTGTGTAAAGAAAAAATATATTTTGTGCATGTGTAATCTTTCTATTTAATCTGGTTGTGTGTGTATGTGTGTGTGTGTGTGTATGTGTGTGTGTGTGTGTGTGTGTAGGGAGTATCGCACTCGCTTCACCAGTGAGGAGACGGTGTTGTTCTGCCTCCGTGTGATGGTCGGCGTCATCATCCTGTACGACCATGTCCACCCGGCAGGAGCCTTCGTCAAGACCTCCAATATAGACGTAGGACACACACACACACACACACACAGATATATACACACACACACACAACCAGATTAAATAGAAAGATTACACATGCACACACAGAGATACACACACAAATATATAGACACACACCCACCCACACACGCCAGACCTTCCTCCGCAGAGCTGTGGAGGAAGGTCTGTCTGTCTGTCTGTGTGTGTGTGTGTGTGTGTGTGTGTGTGTGTGTGTGTGTGTGTGGGTGCTACACCCCGGCGAGAATGCTGGGGTGTCAAACTACAATACCAGCAAAAATCCTTCCACTGACAAATACGACACAGACTAGGCAGTTCGCAAAATGTAACACTTTATTCTAAAACAAGTTAAAAGTTGTGAAAACCACTAAAAAGAGACAAGTAATAAAAGTTTAAAAAGCTAAATATTGAGAGCGACCTCCTTGCTGCTAGTCCCCAGTGTTCCTTACAGTCTGGAGTTATGTTGGTCTCTAGTCCCCAGTGTTCCTTACAGTCTGGAGTTATGTTGGTCTCTAGTCCCCAGTGTTCCTTACAGTCTGGAGTTATGTTGGTCTCTAGTCCCCAGTGTTCCTTACAGTCTGGAGTTATGTTGGTCTCTAGTCCCCAGTGTTCCTTACAGTCTGGAGTTATGTTGGTCTCTAGTCCCCAGTGTTCCTTACAGTCTGGAGTTATGTTGGTCTCTAGTCCCCAGTGTTCCTTACAGTCTGGAGTTATGTTGGTCTCTAGTCCCCAGTGTTCCTTACAGTCTGGAGTTATGTTGATCTCTAGTCCCCAGTGTTCCTTACAGTCTGGAGTTATGTTAGTCTCTAGTCCCCGGTGTTCCTTACAGTCTGGAGTTATGTTGGTCTCTAGTCCCCAGTGTTCCTTACAGTCTGGAGTTATGTTGGTCTCTAGTCCCCAGTGTTCCTTACAGTCTGGAGTTATGTTGGTCTCTAGTCCCCAGTGTTCCTTACAGTCTGGAGTTATGTTGGTCTCTAGTCCCCAGTGTTCCTTACAGTCTGGAGTTATGTTGGTCTCTAGTCCCCAGTGTTCCTTACAGTCTGGAGTTATGTTGGTCTCTAGTCCCCAGTGTTCCTTACAGTCTGGAGTTATGTTGGTCTCTAGTCCCCAGTGTTCCTTACAGTCTGGAGTTATGTTGGTCTCTAGTCCCCAGTGTTCCTTACAGTCTGGAGTTATGTTGGTCTCTAGTCCCCAGTGTTCCTTACAGTCTGGAGTTATGTTGGTCTCTAGTCCCCAGTGTTCCTTACAGTCTGGAGTTATGTTGGTCTCTAGTCCCCAGTGTTCCTTACAGTCTGGAGTTATGTTGGTCTCTAGTCCCCAGTGTTCCTTACAGTCTGGAGTTATGTTGGTCTCTAGTCCCCAGTGTTCCTTACAGTCTGGAGTTATGTTGGTCTCTAGTCCCCAGTGTTCCTTACAGTCTGGAGTTATGTTGGTCTCTAGTCCCCAGTGTTCCTTACAGTCTGGAGTTATGTTGGTCTCTAGTCCCCAGTGTTCCTTACAGTCTGGAGTTATGTCGGTCTCTAGTCCCCAGTGTTCCTTACAGTCTGGAGTTATGTCGGTCTCTAGTCCCCAGTGTTCCTTACAGTCTGGAGTTATGTCGGTCTCTAGTCCCCAGTGTTCCTTACAGTCTGGAGTTATGTCGGTCTCTAGTCCCCAGTGTTCCTTACAGTCTGGAGTTATGTTGGTCTCTAGTCCCCAGTGTTCCTTACAGTCTGGAGTTATGTTGGTCTCTAGTCCCCAGTGTTCCTTACAGTCTGGAGTTATGTTGGTCTCTAGTCCCCAGTGTTCCTTACAGTCTGGAGTTATGTTGGTCTCTAGTCCCCAGTGTTCCTTACAGTCTGGAGTTATGTTGGTCTCTAGTCCCCAGTGTTCCTTACAGTCTGGAGTTATGTTGGTCTCTAGTCCCCAGTGTTCCTTACAGTCTGGAGTTATGTTGGTCTCTAGTCCCCAGTGTTCCTTACAGTCTGGAGTTATGTTGGTCTCTAGTCCCCAGTGTTCCTTACAGTCTGGAGTTATGTTGGTCTCTAGTCCCCAGTGTTCCTTACAGTCTGGAGTTATGTTGGTCTCTAGTCCCCAGTGTTCCTTACAGTCTGGAGTTATGTTGGTCTCTAGTCCCCAGTGTTCCTTACAGTCTGGAGTTATGTTAGTCTCTAGTCCCCGGTGTTCCTTACAGTCTGGAGTTATGTTGGTCTCTAGTCCCCAGTGTTCCTTACAGTCTGGAGTTATGTTGGTCTCTAGTCCCCAGTGTTCCTTACAGTCTGGAGTTATGTTGGTCTCTAGTCCCCAGTGTTCCTTACAGTCTGGAGTTGTGTTGATCTCGAGAACGGCCGGTTCCACCCAGGGAAGCCTGGGCTCTTCCTTCCTTTCACCTGTCCTCGTCGCGTGTTCCACCCGGCCGACGCTGAGGGAGAACAAAGGGACTCTCAGTCAAAGATCCAAAACCAGTTCTCTTCCACACACTCCCCCAGAGGACAGCTGGAAGACTGTCCTCCACTTATCTGTGTTCCTGCGTTGAACTCCTCATTTGGGTGGCTGCAGTCCCCCTGTTGCTTCGGGCTCTAAGGACGTAATCCGGTCTGCACCACCACGAGTTCACCCGCACTTCGGACGACTTGTCCCACCGGCACTTCTCCAGCCCGTCTGCTGGTCTCGGCTTCCACTGTCCTCCGTGTCACTCGGTCTCTCCTCTGCTCTGCTCCTCAGCGTCCCCTCTCATTTCATTTATCCTTTTGGTTTCTTTGGCCTCCGGTTCCCTTGCTCCGTCCTCGGCATCGCCCCCTTCACCTCCGCCTGGGCACGGCCCGAGCTTTGTCGGTGCATGAGCTGGCCCAGCGCTTCAGCTGGTCCCGCCGCTTGGCCCTCCGAGTTCCCCCTGCTCCTCAGCGTCACATCTTCTCTTTCTGCTTCTCTTTCTCCAGTTTGTCCCCCTCTGTCCTGTTCCTCTTCCCTTTTCACTGGCCAGTCCCCTACCACACCGGCTCTGCATTAAGCTCAGGTGTTTCCACTTGGCCTGCATTGAGCTCGTTAGGTCTGAGAGTTGAAAGGGGAGGAGCTCCAGTCTTGTCTAAGGTGGTATAATTATAACAGTTCATGCAATAAAAAAGCTGTAAATAAAACTTAAGCATGCAATAAAAAGAATAAAAACATGCAAACAGTAAAATCCTAAAAACACATGCCACAAGTCCTATTTAAAAAGGCACTCACGGCAATTCACATGCACTTATAGTAACTGTACCAAATCCACCTTTGACATATGTGTGTGTGTTTGTGTGTGTGTGTGTGTGTGTGTGTGTGTGTGTGTTCTAACTATGAAATTATAACAATATAAATAATAATTTTCAGATGAAAGGCTGCATCAGAGTTCTGAAGGAGCAGCCGCCCAGCGGTGTGGAGGGGTTACTCAACGCTCTCAGGTCTGATTTCCCCCAAACACATCACAGAATACTAACAACACTCTCAGGTCTGACTTCCATCAAACACATCACAGAATACTAACAACACTCTCAGGTCTGACTTCCATCAAACACATCACAGAATACTAACAACACTCTCAGGTCTGATTTCCCTCAAACACATCACAGAAAACTAACAACACTCTCAGGTCTGATTTCCCTCAAACACATCACAGAATACTAACAACACTCTCAGGTCTGACTTCCATCAAACACATCACAGAATACTAACAACACTCTCAGGTCTGACTTCCATCAAACACATCACAGAATACTAACAACACTCTCAGGTCTGATTTCCCTCAAACACATCACAGAATACTAACAACGCTCTAAGGTCTGATGAACCCTCAAACACATCACAGAATACTAACAACACTCTTGGGTCTGACTTCCCTCAAACACATCACAGAATACTAACAACGCTCTCGGGTCTGACTTCCCTCAAACACATCACAGAATACTAACAACGCTCTAAGGTCTGACGCTCCTCAAACACATCACAGAATACTAACAACACTCTCAGGTCTGATGCTCCTCAAACACATCACAGAATACTAACAACGCTCTCAGGTCTGATTTCCCTCAAACACATCACAGAATACTAACAACGCTCTAAGGTCTGACTTCCCTCAAACACATCACAGCATACTAACAACACTCTAAGGTCTGACTTTCCTCAAACACATCACAGAATACTAACAACACTCTCAGGTCTGATGTTCCTCAAACATATCACAGAATACTAACAACGCTTTCAGGTCTGACGCTCCTCAAACACATCACAGAATACTAACAACACTCTCAGGTCTGATGTTCCTCAAACACATCACAGAATACTAACAACGCTTTCAGGTCTGACGCTCCTCAAACACATCACAGAATACTAACAACACTCTCAGGTCTGATGTTCCTCAAACACATCACAGAATACTAACAACACTCTCAGGTCTGACACTCCTCAAACACATCACAGAATACTAACAACACTTTCAGGTCTGATGCTCCTCAAACACATCACAGAATACTAACAACACTCTCAGGTCGGATGCTCCTCAAACACATCACAGAATACTAACAACGCTCTCAGGTCTGATTTCCCTCAAACACATCACAGAATACTAACAACGCTCTAAGGTCTGACTTCCCTCAAACACATCACAGCATACTAACAACACTCTAAGGTCTGACTTTCCTCAAACACATCACAGAATACTAACAACACTCTCAGGTCTGATGTTCCTCAAACATATCACAGAATACTAACAACGCTTTCAGGTCTGACGCTCCTCAAACACATCACAGAATACTAACAACACTCTCAGGTCTGATGTTCCTCAAACACATCACAGAATACTAACAACGCTTTCAGGTCTGACGCTCCTCAAACACATCACAGAATACTAACAACACTCTCAGGTCTGATGTTCCTCAAACACATCACAGAATACTAACAACACTCTCAGGTCTGACACTCCTCAAACACATCACAGAATACTAACAACACTTTCAGGTCTGATGCTCCTCAAACACATCACAGAATACTAACAACACTCTCAGGTCTGATGTTCCTCAAACACATCACAGAATACTAACAACGCTTTCAGGTCTGACGCTCCTCAAACACATCACAGAATACTAACAACACTCTCAGGTCTGATGTTCCTCAAACACATCACAGAATACTAACAACATTCTCAGGTCTGACGCTCCTCAAACACATCACAGAATACTAACAACACTTTCAGAGGCCTATTGCACGAAACTAGGATAAGGGATTAAGCCGGGATATTCAAGTTATCCTGGATGAATTTAGCTTTGACTCGGTTGCACGAAACCAGATTGAATTAAGCCCAGCCAAGTAACCATGGAGATTTATTCTTTGCGGCTAGCCTGGTCCAGAGCAGGCTAACAGCCGGGCTAAGATTAATCCTGGAGTCTCATGTGTCAAATCAGCTGCCGTCTGATCCCAAATAAACGTGTTTAACAGTTATTCCGTTGTCTTCTGCATGTGTTCTGCTTTATTTTCATTAACATGCATTAGCCTACTTGACACTATGTGTCGCGAGTTTGATTTAAACCCTACTACAGTTGTTTAGATGGTTTGGTTGCACTGGCACCCTGATGAGGAGTGGGACTTTTCCCGGTGGGACGGTACCGTGCTGCCCGGTGGCCGCTGCCCGGTCCTGCGAGTCGCGTCAGTGTCCACTCTCTCTGTAAAAGTAGAGATGAGCAGCGCAGCGTCCGTGGTCTCAGCTTCAGGTTTATACAGGACGCGCTCCGAAGATTTATGATATTAATGTAGCGATGTTACCAGATGATATTAATGTAGCAATATTCCCAGATGATATTAATGGCAGACTGGTCAGAGACCAATACATTTATGATTTCATTTTCTTGTTGCGTATCCTTCTCTAATAAAGGATAGTTTGTGTTACTCCTTAATATGTAGGCCTAATGTTTTTTTTTATTATAGCTTACATTGGTTTCATAACCTTCTCAATTAGTCTCACATCACTGGACCAATAACTTATTATTATATACGTAAATAGTGGAGTTTACATTAATCACATCAGGAACTCCACAATGCTTCTTCATATTTTTATTTTGGTGCGGTCACTTGTCAGAAGAATAAAAAGCGTGTATTGAAGTCACTTACTTCTTTTTCTAGTTGTTGTCCCTTTCTGATTGTTCTGTATGAACATTAATTGTACAAATAATTAGATATAGCTTATAGAGATTTGTGCATATGGTTGTAAAACTCGCGTTGTGAATAAGGGTTTGAAATTAAGCCTAGAGTCATTAGGGTCCATTTCCCGAGGAACATTAATTCCCACTGCTCACTTTTAAGGCAAAGGCTAAATAATAATACATTTTATTTATATAGTGCTTTACATGGCTAGTCAAAGACACTTTACAGTAAACCAGCACATTTATCACATAAAAACAGAAACATGAAACTATATTAAAAACAATTAAAACACAGTGTAGCATACAACTTTGTAACAATGTGTTGTGACTAGTCGGCTAAGTAGATATTTTCACACTCTCACAAATTAAGTCGGGTCCGCTATGTTGGACTTTTTCTCTCCGTTTGATAAGAGCCGTATTTCCCTTTTTGCATATTCTTCCCCTCCTCGTTACTTTCCATTAGAAGCTGCTGCTCATTGGGTGAAACATATGGCGCATGCGTCTTCTCCATCTCTGCATCAGTAAATCTGTGATCGATACCGTGGTCTATGTGAGAAAGCCGTGAACGTGCACTTATCCCAGCTATCTACACCTGGCTTGACATAGCTCCACCTGTTCATCCTGGCTCGGCAAACGTGCAACCGATTAAGCCGCGATGAACAGGTCACACTAAGTCAAGCTGCGCTTTTTCATTTATCCTGGATATCTTTATTCTACTTTCGTGCAATAGGCCCCTGGTCTGTTGCTCCTCAAACACATCACAGAATACTAACAACACTCTCAGGTCTGACTTCCATCAAACACATCACAGAATACTAACAACACTCTCAGGTCTGACTTCCATCAAACACATCACAGAATACTAACAACACTCTCAGGTCTGATTTCCCTCAAACACATCACAGAAAACTAACAACACTCTCAGGTCTGATTTCCCTCAAACACATCACAGAATACTAACAACGCTCTAAGGTCTGATGTTCCTCAAATACATCACAGAATACTAACAACACTCTTGGGTCTGACTTCCCTCAAACACATCACAGAATACTAACAACGCTCTAAGGTCTGACGCTCCTCAAACACATCACAGAATACTAACAACATTCTCAGGTCTGACGCTCCTCAAACACATCACAGAATACTAACAACACTCTCAGGTCTGATGTTCCTCAAACACATCACAGAATACTAACAACGCTTTCAGGTCTGACGCTCCTCAAACACATCACAGAATACTAACAACACTCTCAGGTCTGATGTTCCTCAAACACATCACAGAATACTAACAACATTCTCAGGTCTGACGCTCCTCAAACACATCACAGAATACTAACAACACTTTCAGGTCTGTTGCTCCTCAAACACATCACAGAATACTAACAACATTCTCAGGTCTGACGCTCCTCAAACACATCACAGAATACTAACAACACTCTCAGGTCTTACTTCCCTCAAACACATCACTAACAACGCTCTCAGGTCTGATTTCCCTCAAACACATCACAGAATACTAACAACACTCTAAGGTCTGACGCTCCTCAAACACATCACAGAATACTTTTTCCTTCCGTCTGTCCTTCCTTCCTTCCTTCCTTCCTTCCTTCCTTCCTTCCTTCCTTCCTTCCTTCCTTCCTTCCTTCCCATGAGTCCTAACCTGTCCGTCCCTGCAGGTATACGACCAAACACCTGAACGACGAGGCGACGTCCAAGCACATCAAACACATGCTGCAGCCAAATTAACTCGCCGCGTCGTCTGGAGGACGGCGAACCCTCCGGAGGACGAGGACGCCGAACCCTCCGGAGGACGAGGACGCCTAACCCTCCGGAGGACGAGGACGCCTAATTCTCCAGAGGACGCCAGACTCTGGAGGACGCCAAAACAGGGAGACAAAAGTATTGTGGTCCAAATTTCAACAGAACTACTGAAAAAAGCTAATATCTGTGTGTGTGTGACCTCAGGTGGGGGGGTGGGGGGGGGGTAATTTTAGTTTTATTCTCTCATGCAGTTTTTGTTGTAAAAAAGGAAAAGATGATCAGCTGTTGCATTAAAGCTGCATCCCCACCATGCGAGGGTGGGCGGGGGGTCGGGGGGGTCATATGTATCGTAATTTTTTAAAAATTGATTATTTTCCCTAGAATTTATATATTTTTTTTTTTAATTTTGTTTACCAATGATTGAGCTTCGTATGTTTCTGTTTACACGGCAACGCCGACGGCGACCGCGCCGTGTCTGTTTCCATGGAGACGGAGCGAACGCAGTGCAGACAACACGCCACTCGGCTTAAGAAAGTCGCTGTGGGGCTTCGTGCTTCCATCTGGTTTCCATGGAAACGGGGCCGGAGGTGTTTCTGTAATCAGCTGACAGACTCGGCTAACCTGTTAGCACTGTTAGCAATGTTAGCACTGTTAGCACTGTTAGCAATGTTAGCACTGTTAGCAATGTTAGCACTGTTAGCAATGTTAGCACTGTTAGCACTGTTAGCAATGTTAGCACTGTTAGCACTGTTACCAATGTTAGCACTGTTAGCAATGTTAGCACTGTTAGCACTGTTAGCAATGTTAGCACTGTTACCAATGTTAGCACTGTTAGCAATGTTAGCACTGTTAGCAATGTTAGCAATGTTAGCACTGTTAGCACTGTTAGCAATGTTAGCACTGTTAGCAATGTTAGCACTGTTAGCAATGTTAGCACTGTTAGCAATGTTAGCACTGTTAGCACTGTTACCAATGTTAGCAATGTTAGCACTGTTAGCACTGTTAGCTCGTCGTAGCTACGAGACTTTGCGGTACGAAGACGAGGGCGACCTCGGACTGGAATCTGTCTGTTTTTGGGCTTTGTGTGTTAACGCGTCAGGGATTGGTTTAAATGAAATGTTTCTGTTGGATACAATAAAGTTTTTAGGAAAAAAATTGTGATTGTCTCTCGGGTGTTTTCCCCCGTCGGTCTGTCTGTCGATGTTCAACGCAGGAAGTACGACTAAAGACAAGACAGCACGGGAATCCAGACTATCAAAATAAAACAGGAAACAGAACATACAGACACTCACAAGACAAAAACTACAAATGCAGAAAAAGATGCAGGAAACAAAACTGAAGCCATAAGACATGTTCTCATGTTGTCCTCATGTTGTCCTTATGTTGTCCTCATGTTGTCCTCATGTTGTCCTCATGTTGTCTTCATGTTGTCTTCATGTTGTCCTCATGTTGTCTTCATGTTGTCCTCATGTTGTCCTCATGTTGCCCTCATGTTGTCTTCATGTTGTCTTCATGTTGCCCTCATGTTGTCCTCATGTTGTCCTCATGTTGTCTTCATGTTGCCCTCATGTTGTCCTCATGTTGCCCTCATGTTGTCCCCATGTTGTCTTCATGTTCTCCTCATGTTGTCTTCATGTTGTCCCCATGTTGTCCCCATGTTGTCTTCATGTTGTCCTCATGTTGTCCTCATGTTGTCCCCATGTTGTCTTCATGTTGTCCCCATGTTGTCCCCATGTTGCCCTCATGTTGTCCCCATGTTGTCTTCATGTTGTCCCCATGTTGTCTTCATGTTGTCCTCATGTTGTCTTCATGTTGCCCTCATGTTGTCCTCATGTTGTCTTCATGTTGCCCTCATGTTGTCCTCATGTTGTCCTCATGGTGCCCTCATGTTGTCCTCATGGTGCCCTCATGTTGTCCTCGTGTTGTCCCCATGTTGTCTTCATGTTGTCCCCATGTTGTCCTCATGTTGCCCTCATGTTGTCCTCATGTTGCCCTCATGTTGCCCTCATGTTGTCCTCATGTTGCCATCATGTTGTCCTCATGTTGCCCTCATGTTGCCCTCATGTTGTCCTCATGTTGTCTTCATGTTGCCGTCATGTTGTACTCATGTTGTCCTCGTGTTGTCCTCATGTTGTCCTCATGTTGCCCTCATGTTGTCCTCATGTTGTCCTCATGTTGCCCTCATGTTGTCCTCATGTTGTCCTCATGTTGTCCCCATGTTGTCTTCATGTTGCCCTCATGTTGCCCTCATGTTGTCCTCATGTTGTCCTCATGTTGTCCTCATGTTGTCTTCATGTTGCCCTCATGTTGTCCTCATGTTGTCCTCATGTTGTCCCCATGTTGTCCCCATGTTGTCTTCATGTTGTCCCCATGTTGCCCTCATGTTGTCCCCATGTTGTCTTCATGTTGTCCCCATGTTGTCTTCATGTTGTCCCCATGTTGTCCTCATGTTGTCCTCATGTTGCCCTCATGTTGTCCTCATGTTGTCCTCATGTTGTCCTCGTGTTGTCCTCATGTTGTCCTCATGTTGCCCTCATGTTGTCCTCATGTTGCCCTCATGTTGTCCCCATGTTGCCCTCATGTTGTCCCCATGTTGTCCTCATGTTGCCCTCATGTTGTCCTCATGTTGTCCCCATGTTGTCTTCATGTTGTCCTCATGTTGTCCTCATGTTGTCTTCATGTTGTCCTCATGTTGTCCTCATGTTGTCTTCATGTTGTCCCCATGTTGTCCCCATGTTGTCCTCATGTTGTCCTCATGTATGTAAGGGGAACGTTGTAGGGAACCATCCACGTTACTTTTTTAGACATTTTGTTTGATTT
>CM057248.1:27645551-27650551 GCA_029931835.1 Etheostoma nigrum
CTGTGTGTGTGTGAGACTGTGTGTGTGTGTGTGTCTGTGTGTGTGTGTGTGTGTGTGGTTATTACCAGATAATAAGACAGGTGGATCCTCTCCAGCTGTCTGTTCCACTTTCAACTCGTGACCTCGTTACTTCTCTTCATCGTGCTTTTGGGACAAGGACATTAAATTTCAACAGTTTACAAAAAAAAGAAAATAAGAAAATATGTAAATAAAAAAAAAGGTCATGTGAAAAAATATATTTCAAAAAAAGTTTAAAAAAATGTAATGTAAAAAAATGTAAAAACATTAATGTAAAAAAATTAAATTTACAAAAAAGTTTTTTAAAAAATTAAAAAAAATGTAATATAAAAAAATATATTTAAAAAAAAGTTTTAAAAAATGTAATGTAAAAAATATATTTAAAAAACAGTTTTAAAAATGTAAAAACATTAATGTAAAAAAAATGAAATTTACAAAATATTTAATGTAAAAAAATATATTTAAACAAAAGTTTAAAAAATGTAATGTAAAAAAATGTAAAAACATTAATGTAAAAAATATGAAATTTACAAAAAAGTTTTTAAAAAAGTTTTTAAAAATTAAAAAAAAATGTAATATAAAAAATTTAAAACAATTAATGTAAAAAAATGTAATGTAAAAAAAAATATTTCAAAAAAAGTTAAAAAAAATGTAAAAACATTCATGTAAAAAAAGTTTTTAAAAAAGTTACAAATTAATTGTTTAAAAACACATTTTTCTGGAAGGACTGATAATTAAGTGATAATTAACTGCTAATGAATCCTGACTTCCTGTCTGGAGCTGTGCTCTATACTTCTTTACCTCTCGGTTCGGACCCCCAGGTGACGTGACACACCTGCCGCCCATATAAGGAGCTTCCTTCCTCCCGGTCAGAGGGCAGGAAGCACTCCTCTGTTTGATAACGCCGCTCGGCATTGTGGGTAAACAGGGCGTACATCAGCAGCGTGCTATCAGACGGCAGCTGTCCGATTAGATCGCTCTCTCACACACACACACACACACACACACACACACACACACAGAGACACACACACACAGAGACACACACACACACAGACACACACACACACACACACAGACACACACACACAGAGACACACACACACACACAGACACACACACACACACACAGAGACACACACACACACACACACACACACAGACACACACACACACACACACAGACACACACACACACACACAGAGACACACACACACACACACACACACACACAGCCACTCCGATTAGATCACACATGAACTAACAACTGCTCTCCTTTCATCTCAGCTCTGGTTAGTGTGTCTTCTTGCAGTAAGAAGGTTGTGGGTTTGAATCCAGGTCATTGTGTGTGTGTGTGTGTGTGTGTGTGTGTGTGTGTGTGTGTGTTAAGCTTAGCACACATGTCTTCAAGCATGGCTGTAGTACTCGAGTCTGGTCTTGAGACTCTTTTTCTATGGTCTCGGACTCGCTAGTGTTTGAAGACAACATGAAGACAACATGAGGACAACATGAGGGTAACATGTGGACAACATGAAGACAACATGAGGACAACATGAGGACAGATGAATTCAATTCAATTCAATTTTATTTATAGTATCAATTCATAACAAGCATTATCTCGAGACACTTTACAGATAGAGCAGATCTAGACCACACTCTAGAATTCACAAGGACCGAGACAGAGAGAGAGAGAGAGAGGGACATCATCCCCCTGTCTACATCCATCCCTCTGTCTAGAGGAGGTGGATGAGAGAGAGATCCATCCCCCTGTCCAGAGGAGGTGGACGAGAGAGAGAGAGAGAGACAACAGTTATCTCTTTGCCTATAGCAGCGAAACTAACTATAAGCTTTGTCAAAGAGGAAAGTCTTAAGTCTACTCTTAAATGTGGAGACGGTGTCTGCCTCCTGAACCCAGACTGGAACCTGGTTCCACAGGAGAGGAGCCTGATAGCTGAACAGTCCTGGCTCCTATTCTACTTTTAGAGACTCTAGGAACCTCAAGTAATCCTGCATTCTGGGAGCGTAGTGCTCTTGTAGGGTAGTAAGGTACTATGAGCTCTTTAAGATAAGATGGTGCCTGACCATGAAGAGCTTTGTAGGTGAGAAGAAGAATTTTAAATTCTATTCTGGATTTTACAGGAAGCCAATGCAGAGAAGCTAAAACAGGAGAGATGTGATCTCTTTTCCTGGTTCCTGTCAGAACACGTGCTGCAGCATTCTGGATCAGCTGAAGAGTCTTTATGGACTTTTTTGAGCAGCCTGATAATAAAGAATTGCAGTAATCCAGCCTAGAAGTAACAAATGCATGGACTAGTTTTTCTGCATCATTTTTAGACAGAATATTCCTGATTTTTGCAATATTACGTAGGTGAAAAAAGGCGGTCCTTGAAATTTGCTTTATGTGGAAATTAAAGGACATGTCCTGATCAAAGATAACTCCAAGATTCCTCACAGTGGTGCTGGAGGCCAGGGAGATGCCATCCCAGAGTAACTATCTCTTTGGATAGTGCGTCACGGAGGTGCTTGGACCCCAGAACAATAACTTCAGTTTTATCTGAGTTTAACATTAGAAAATTACAGCTCATCCAGGTTTTAATATCCTGAAGGCACATTTGAAGTTTAGCTAACTGATTAGTTTCATCCGGCTTGATTGATAGATATAATTGAGTATCATCTGCATAACAATGAAAGTTTATGGAGTGCTTCCTGATAATATTGCCTAAAGGAAGCATATATAAAGTGAACAGGATTGGACCGAGCACAGATCCTTGTGGGACTCCATAACTAACTTTGGCGTGCACGGAGGATTCATCGTTAACATGAACAAACTGAAGACAACATGAGGGCAACATGAGGGCAACATGAGGGCAACATGAAGACAACATGAAGACAACATGAAGACAACATGAGGGAAACATGAAGACAACATGAAGACAACATGAGGGCAACATGTGGACAACATGAAGACAACATGGTGGCAACATGAGGGCAACATGAAGACAACCTGAAGACAACATGAGGGAAACATGAAGACAACATGAAGACAACATGAAGACAACATGAGGGCAACATGTGGACAACATGAAGACAACATGTGGACAACATGAAGACAACATGAGGGAAACATGAAGACAACATGAAGACAACATGAAGGCAACATGAGGACAACATGAGGGCAACATGAAGACAACATGAGGGCAACATGAAGACAACATGAAGACAACATGAAGACAGCATGAGGACAACATGAGGGCAACATGAGGGCAACATGAAGGCAACATGAGGACAACATGAGGACAACATGAAGGCAACATGAGGGCAACATGAGGACAACATGAGGGCAACATGAGGGCAACATGAGGACAACATGAGGGCAACATGAAGACAACATGAGGGCAACATGAAGACAACATGAAGACAACATGAAGACAGCATGAGGACAACATGAGAGCAACATGAGGGCAACATGAAGGCAACATGAGGACAACATGAGGACAACATGAAGACAACATGAGGGCAACATGAAGACAACATGAGGGAAACATGAAGACAACATGAAGACAACATGAAGACAACATGAGGGCAACATGTGGACAACATGAAGACAACATGGTGGCAACATGAGGGCAACATGAAGACAACATGAAGACAACCTGAAGACAACATGGGGGAAACATGAAGACAACATGAAGACAACATGAAGACAACATGAAGACAACATGAGGACAACATGAAGGCAACATGAAGGCAACATGAGGGCAACATGAGGGCAACATGAAGACAACATGAGGACAACATGAAGACAACATGAGGACAACATGAGGGCAACATGAAGGTTAAAGGTGGAAAATCCCCCAAATAATCTTGAATAAAAGACAAAGAGCTTGTTAATAATCTTGTGTTCAGCGTGAGAGCGTCTCTCAGACCGCAGCTCTTCTGAAAGTTCTCAGAAAAACACGCCGTGGTGCGTTTGAAGCCCAGGAAACGCTGCAGTATTTTTAGCTTTTTAAGTGCTTTGATGTACACCAGATGAGTCTCCATACCCGACTTTCTCTCTCTCTGCCGTCATGACTGGAAACCCCATTTCCACTGATGCAGAACAGAGAGACTGTCGTCATGGCAATCTGTACCTGGAGACCCCGCCTGCAGCTGGAACGACCACAGAAGACTTTCACACTGCTAGGGGCTCATACTAGACCTTAGTGGTCCCTAATACTGTATCTGAAGTCTCTTTATATAGACCTTAGTGGTCCCCTAATACTGTATCTGAAGTCTCTTTATATAGACCTTAGTGGTCCCCTAATACTGTATCTGAAGTCTCTTTATATAGACCTTAGTGGTCCCTAATACTGTATCTGAAGTCTCTTTATATAGACCTTAGTGGTCCCCTAATACTGTATCTGAAGTCTCTTTATATAGACCTTAGTGGTCCCCTAATACTGTATCTGAAGTCTCTTTTATATAGACCTTAGTGGTCCCCTAATACTGTATCTGAAGTCTCTTTATATAGACCTTAGTGGTCCCCTAATACTGTATCTGAAGTCTCTTTATATAGACCTTAGTGGTCCCCTAATACTGTATCTGAAGTCTCTTTTATATAGACCTTAGTGGTCCCCTAATACTGTATCTGAAGTCTCTTTTATATAGACCTTAGTGGTCCCCTAATACTGTATCTGAAGTCTCTTTATATAGACCTTAGTGGTCCCTAATACTGTATCTGAAGTCTCTTTATATAGACCTTAGTGGTCCCTAATACTGTATCTGAAGTCTCTTTATATAGACCTTAGTGGTCCCTAATACTGTATCTGAAGTCTCTTTATATAGACCTTAGAGGTCCCTAATACTCTGACTCATTCACATTTTCCAAATTTAACAGCACGTTTCTTTTTGACCACAGATTTTTTATTTTTTTACTTTGATTGGGAAACCTCCCCTTAGTTTTCTTTGAGGCTAACTGCCATCTTGTCTCTGGTTGCCCCCC
>CM057248.1:27653051-27660514 GCA_029931835.1 Etheostoma nigrum
TGCCCTGATGGTTACCCCCCCTCCCCCCCGCCCCCCGCCGCCCTCACACTGTTGTCTGCCAGTTAGAAAGCCATAAATCCACTTTACAAGAGTGAGGTTTACACCCTGTTAATCAGCTTATCTACCAACGTATGTGACTGGATAGTGAAGGCTGCAGACAGGATGCGTTCATGGGAAGCAGGTGTTTCACGGTGTTTGTAAATTCCCTTCAGGAGAGTTCTGACAGGACCTTCCACCCCCTTTCCTCTCTGTAAGCTCTGTTGCTTGGACATGTCCCCGTAGCCCTTTCCAGCCTTGTGGAGGTGGACAATTTTGTCTCTAGTGTCTTTGGACAGCTCTTTGGTCTTGGCCATGTTAGTAGTTGGATTCTTACTGATTGTATGGGGTGGACAGGTGTCTTTATGCAGCTAACGACCTCAAACAGGTGCATCTAATTTAGGATAATCAATGGAGTGGAGGTGGACATTTTGAAGGCAGACTAACAGGTCTTTGAGGGTCAGAATTCTAGCTGATAGACAGGTGTTCAAATACTTATTTGCAGCTGTATCATACAAATAAATAGTTAAAAAATCATACATTGTGATTTCTGGATGTTTTTTTTAGATTATGTCTCTCACAGTGGACATGCACCTACGATGACAATTTCAGACCCTCCATGATTTCTAAGTGGGAGAACTTGCAAACTTGTACGTTCTTCCTCCCGTGCAGAAGACCACACACACACACACACACACACACACACACACACACACACATATATACAAACTGGAAACAAATTGAACACACAAAATGCTTCAGGGAAGTACTTCTTGATTAAATAAAATAAATATTAAATTAGTAATGATTATCGGCTGTTATTAGCCCCGCCCCCAATAGCAGGCACACGATGCTATTGGCCAGACGTCCATGCTCACGCAAGGTAACCTGATGTGTGTGTGTGTGTGTGTGTGTGTGTGTGCAGTCTGAACACAACTTCCAATAAAAAAACAACTCTTTTTAATTAAAATGTGCAGCTTGTCAAACAGAAAATAAAAACAGACACTCATTAAAGCAGCCGACTCACATCCTGTTGTCAACTTAACAATGTATTATATATATATATATATATATATATATATATATATATATATATATATATATTTAACCCTCCCGTCGACCTGCAACTTTGTGTTTTTCTAAGTTGAAATTTCAACATTTTGTTGTTTTTGTCACTTTTATTCAATTTTTTTGTCACTTTGTTGCCTTTTTAATTATGTTTTAGTAAAACTTAATGTCTTTGTCACTTTTTCCAATTTATTTTGTTTTTTTGTCACTTTTCCCACTTTTGTTTTGGTGCTTTTTCCATTTTTTTTGTTTTTTGTCACTTTTTCCAATTTAGATTTTTTTTTTGCTTTTTCCAATTTTTGATTTTTTTGTCACTTTTCCCACTTTTGTTTTGGTGCTTTTTCCAATTTTTGATTTTTTTGTCACTTTCAAAATTTTTAGATTTTTTTTGTTGCTTTTTCCAATTTTTTGTTTTGTCACTTTTTTCCACTTTTTTTTGTTGCTTTTTCCCTTTTTTAGATTTTTTTTAATATGTTTTAGCAAAATCTTTTAACAATTTCTTTGTTGCTTTTTCCAATTTTGTTTTTTTGTCACTTTCAAAATTATTCACTTTCAGCGTTTCATGTTTTATTGATTTTCTTTTCAACATTTCTTTTGTCATCGTTCTGATGTAGAAAGTTATTGTAAATGGGTCAAATTAACAGGGTTTGGGTTAATTAGGTTAATTAACCCTAACCCTGTTGTCCAACAAACAACAAAACTGTAAAACAAAATAATAAAAAATAACGTGGATTGTTCGCCTAAAATAAACGATCAGTTCACTAGTTTAATTAAATTTGGGTAATCATTTTTATAGCATTTGGGGACAAAAAAAACAAATACAAGAATATTCAACAAATGACCCATTGTCCTCATGTTGTCCCCATGTTGTCCCCATGTTGTCCCCATGTTGCCCTCATGTTGTCCTCATGTTGCCCTCATGTTGTCCTCATGTTGTCCCCATGTTGTCCCCATGTTGTCTTCATGTTGTCCTCATGTTGTCCTCATGTTGCCCTCATGTTGTCCCCATGTTGTCCCCATGTTGTCTTCATGTTGTCCTCATGTTGTCCTCATGTTGTCCCCATGTTGTCCTCATGTTGTCCTCATGCTGTCCCCATGTTGTCCTCATGTTGCCACCATGTTGCCCTCATGTTGCCCTCATGTTGTCTTCATGTTGTCCTCATGCTGTCCCCATGTTGTCCTCATGTTGTCCTCATGTTGTCCCCATGTTGTCCTCATGTTGTCCCCATGTTGTCCTCATGTTGCCACCATGTTGCCCTCATGTTGTCCTCATGTTGTCCCCATGTTGTCCCCATGTTGTCTTCATGTTGTCCTCATGTTGTCCTCATGTTGCCCTCATGTTGTCCCCATGTTGTCCCCATGTTGTCTTCATGTTGTCCTCATGTTGTCCTCATGTTGTCTTCATGTTGTCCTCATGCTGTCCCCATGTTGTCCTCATGTTGTCCTCATGTTGTCCCCATGTTGTCCTCATGTTGTCCTCATGCTGTCCCCATGTTGTCCTCATGTTGTCCTCATGTTGTCCCCATGTTTTCCCCATGTTGTCCCCATGTTGTCTTCATGTTGTGTTCATGTTGTCCTCATGTTGTCCCCATGTTGTCCTCATGTTGTCCTCATGCTGTCCCCATGTTGTCCTCATGTTGTCCTCATGTTTTCCCCATGTTGTCCTCATGTTGTCTTCATGTTGTGTTCATGTTGTCCTCATGTTGTCCCCATGTTGTCCTCATGTTGTCCTCATGCTGTCCCCATGTTGTCCTCATGTTGCCTTCATGTTGTCCCCATGTTGTCCTCATGTTGTCCTCATGCTGTCCCCATGTTGTCCTCATGTTTTCCCCATGTTGTCCTCATGTTGTCTTCATGTTGTGTTCATGTTGTCCTCATGTTGTCCTCATGTTGTGTTCATGTTGTCCTCATGTTGTCCTCATGTTGTCCTCATGTTGTCCTATATCAATGTTCTTTTTAATTCCCCAAAATAACATGATTGATTCCACCCAACGCTCTTTGCCAAGTACAAATCTCTACTTTCATTAATTTTGGGGCGTCTTATTCAATTTTATAGCATTGTAAAACAAATGGAAGTGTTTTTGAAATAGTATTGAGTAAAAGTTGACATATTCCAGTCTGTGATTATCATCAACATCCATTCCTTTAATTTTAGTCTCAATAATTCCTAATTTCTGCTTTTCTAACTCAAACATGAGGTATAATTTCCTATAAATGAGCTTTATTGACCATAAATTCCAAAAATAACTGTAAAACTAAAGTTAATAAGTTAGTGTTACGTAGTGTTGAAAACGTCAAAAAAAGTGACAAACATTGAAAAAAAAAAAGGGACAAAAGGGTTGAAAAAAAGGACAAAAACGTTGATTAAAAGTGACCAAAGTGTTTATTAATTTTAACGGGAAGACAACACAAAAGGTTAAAAATAAACAAACAAGAAAATGTGACACATTAAATAAACGGCCAGCGTTAACGTAAATTCCTCAAATTATCAAACGCTCGTTGTGCTTCATCAGCATCTAGCAACATAAAATATATTAAAAAATGATTATATATATATATATATATATATATCCCACGATACTCACTAATAAAAAAGGGAACAATCCCCAAAAAATAATTGAAAAGAATTTAAAAAAAAATAAAAGTGACAAAATAAAAAAATATATACATAAATAATATATACCACGATACTAAGGAAAAATCCCCCCCCAAAAAAACAAAAAAAGTAACAAATTAAAAAAATTATATACACACACACACATAAATATACAATATATATACACACAAAAAATAAAAGAAATCCCAAAAAATAAAGAACACAACATTAAATATAAACAAAAAGCATAAAATATATTATACATATATTATATTAAAATATATACCACGATACTCAATAAGGGAAAATCCCCCCCCCCAAAAAAAGTGAGTGTACCATGTATATATAAAGATACATTTATATATAAAGATACATTTATATATAAAGATACATGTATATATAAAGATACATTTATATATAAAGATACATGTATATATAAAGATACATTTATATATAAAGATACATTTATATATAAAGATACATTTATATATAAAGATACATTTATATATAAAGATACATGTATATATAAAGATACATGTATATATAAAGATACATGTATATATAAAGATACATGTATTTATAAAGATACATGTATATATAAAGTGTATATACATGTATATATAAAATATATATACATGTATAAAACCTCCCCCCCAAAAATAAATAAAATTCTATTTAAAAATAAAATATGAGCGTGACACATGAAACAAAGTGCCGGCGTTAACGTTCGTTAGCGTAGCCTCCGGAGCTGCTTCAGCCGGCGTTAGCGTAGCCTCCGGAGTTGCTTCAGCCGGCGTTAGCGTCCGTTAGCGTAGTCTCCGGAGCTGCTTCAGCCGGCGTTAGCGTAGCCTCCGGAGCTGCTTCAGCCGGCGTTAGCGTCCGTTAGCGTAGCCTCCGGAGCTGCTTCAGCCGGCGTTAGCGTCCGTTAGCGTAGCCTCCGGAGCTGCTTCAGCCGGCGTTAGCGTCCGTTAGCGTAGCCTCCGGAGCTGCTTCAGCCGGCTTTAGCGTCCGTTAGCGTAGCCTCCGGAGCTGCTTCAGCCGGCGTTAGCGTCCGTTAGCGTAGCCTCCGGAGCTGCTTCAGCCGGCGTTAGCGTCCGTTAGCGTAGCCTCCGGAGCTGCTTCAGCCGGCGTTAGCGTCCGTTAGCGTAGCCTCCGGAGCTGCTTCAGCCGGCTTTAGCGTCCGTTAGCGTAGCCTCCGGAGCTGCTTCAGCCGGCGTTAGCGTCCGTTAGCGTAGCCTTCGGAGCTGCTTCAGCCGGCGTTCGCGTCCGTTAGCGTAGCCTCCTGAGCTGCTTCAGCCGGCGTTAGTGTAGCCTCCGGAGCTGCTTCAGCCGGCGTTAGCGTCCGTTAGCATAGCCTCCGGAGCTGCTTCAGCCGGCGTTAGCGTCCGTTAGCGTAGCCTCCGGAGCTTCTTCAGCCGGAGTTAGCGTCCGTTAGCGTAGCCTCCGGAGCTGCTTCAGCCGGCGTTAGCGTAGCCTCCGGAGCTGCTTCAGCCGGCGTTAGCGTAGCCTCCGGAGCTGCTTCAGCCGGCGTTCAGCGTCCGTTGCAGCGTAGCCTCCGGAGCTGCTTCAGCCGGCGTTAGCGTCCGTTAGCGTAGCCTTCGGAGCTGCTTCAGCCGGCGTTAGCATCCATTAGCGTAGCCTCCGGAGCTGCTCCAGCCGGCGTTAGCGTCCGTTAGCGTAGCCGCCGGAGCTGCTCCAGCCGGCGTGTGAGCTCCCTGCTCCTCTTCCTCAGCGCGTGCTTCGTCGCCAGCAGCCTCCTCTCGCGTCCTCCGATCTCCAACACGAACTCCGTCGCCGCGTTCAGGATTGCCACTTTGGCCGCTCGGTCGCTATGGGCAACCGCCGGGACCTGGTCCCGCAGCGCCGCGAAGCTCCTCTTCAGCTCGTTGCGGCGCTGCCGCTCCAGCACGTTGTGAGTCCGGCGCCGGGCGCCGCCGTCCTCGCCGCCCGCCGGCCGTTTCCCGGGAGACGGCGGGGGTTGCCGGGCGGCGTAGTTGTGCTGGTGGGCGTTGACGCGAGAGCGTTTCAGGACCGACCGTCGCCTGGCAACCATCACCACGTCAATCTCGTCTTCCTCGTCGCTTTGTTCTTCCTCTTCGTCTTCTGGGGAGAAACGAGGGAGCAGTCTGGGGTTAGTGGACGAAAAGCTGAAGCTAAAGCATCCTTCCTTCCTTCCTCCTTTCATTCATCCTTCTTTCCTAGCCTACGAACTTCCTTCCTTCCATTTCTTTCCTTCCCTTCCTCCTTCTATACGTACGTACTTCCTTTCTTCTGTCTTCTTTCCTTCCTTCTCTACATTTTTCTTTCCTTCTTCCTTCCCGACGTACTTCCTTCCCTCCTCTTTCCGTTTCCTCCATCTTTTATTCCTTCCCTTCTTTCCTAACCTACATACTACTTCTCTTTTTTTCCATCCTTCCTTATTTATTCTTCTTTTACTTTCCTTCCCTCTTCTTTCCATCCTTGTCTCCTTTCATTCATCCTTCTGAACCTTTCCTCCTCTCTTTTCTTCCCTACATACTTCCTTCCTTCTACCTTTCCCTACTTTCATTCATCCTTTATTCCTTCCCTTCTTTCCTAGCATACACGCTAAGGGGAGGTTTCCCAATCTTAGTCCCCTACTTCTTCTCTTCGTCTGTCTTCTTTCCATCCTTGCCTTTATCCATCCTTCCTTATTTATTCTTCTTTTACTTTCCTTCCTTGCCTCCTTTCAAGTATCCTTCTTAACCTTTCCTCTTCTTTTCTTCCTATATACACTTCCTTTCTTTCTTCTCCACCTTTCATTCATCCTTTATTCCTTCCCTTCTTTCCTAGCATACATATTTCTTACATACATACGTCTTTCCATCCTTCCTTATTTATTCTTCTTTTACTTTCCTTCCCTCTTCTTTCCATCCTTGCCTCCTTTCAAGTATCCTCCTTAACCTTTCCTCCTCTTCTTTCCTTCCCTACATACTTACTTTCTTCTGTCTTCTTTCCATCCTTTCATACATCCTTCTTTCCCTTCCCTCCTCAAAGGCATCTTTCTTTCAATTTCACTTAAATTGGATAAAAAACGAGCTTGTGTGATCATGGCGTCCCGCCCCGCTCCCTGTCCCGTCCCCCCAACGTCCCGTCCCCCCAACGTCCCCCCTGCCCCCCCCCCCCCTCTGCTGCCCACCTGATTCGCTGTCGCTGCTGGTGAGCGGCGGCGAGTCCAGACGCGGTTCTGGGTCTCCCGGCGTCGCTAACCCCAACGGCAACACCACGGAGGGGTCGATGCAGTCCACCGCCGCCGGGTGGAGGTCCTGCAGGTACCCCGGGTTCACCTGGGAGCTGCTCACCTGCGGGGGGGAATACAAAAAAGACTTCAGATACAGTATTAGGGACCACTAAGGTCTATATAAAGAGACTTCAGATACAGTATTAGGGACCACTAAGGTCTATATAAAAGAGACTTCAGATACAGTATTAGGGGACCACTAAGGTCTATATAAAGAGACTTCAGATACAGTATTAGGGACCACTAAGGTCTATATAAAGAGACTTCAGATACAGTATTAGGGACCACTAAGGTCTATATAAAGAGACTTCAGATACAGTATTAGGGACCACTAAGGTCTATATAAAAGAGACTTCAGATACAGTATTAGGGGACCACTAAGGTCTATATAAAGAGACTTCAGATACAGTATTAGGGACCACTAAGGTCTATATAAAGAGACTTCAGATACAGTATTAGGGACCACTAAGGTCTATATAAAGAGACTTCAGATACAGTATTAGG
>CM057248.1:27661014-27688669 GCA_029931835.1 Etheostoma nigrum
CGGAAAACATCTGTGAAAAATCATTACATAAAATTCCTTCATATTAACACAGCCCATATTTCTACGTACTTTTCCTGCGTGTCCTGCTCTGGTTACTGTATTCATATTGTTCATCAGTAATTGATTGGCATCAGAATAGCTTCCAGCCCATCGGCTGTATTCCTCTTCTCTGCTCCAGTCAATGTAAAACAGCATTTTAATTTCTCATTCTCTTCTTGTTTGGCGTCCTCACTCTTGCCGTTTCCCTGTCTCTCTGCCATCCTCTGATTTATTCTTGAGTTGATGGCTACAGCCTCAGTGTGTGATCTCCTGCTACCAGTTATAATTGACTAACCTCCACCAAACCTCAACCTGCACTCTACTTCTTTTCTTCTATGCAGTGGGACAAGCACTCATTTATTTTCCATACTGCTCTGTGTTATTACTCTGTCTCCATCATTTCCTATCTCTACTACACACTCTCTCTCTCCAGCAACCCCCCACTCTCTCTCTTTCACTTGCTCTCATTTGCATAACATTGTTGCAGAAGATGTCTTTCATCTTTTCATTATCAGATTGGAAGGAGGAAAATTTACATTACCTTTCCTGTTGTATGACAAAGTGCTCTCTTTCAGAGTTCAGCGGATCAGGAGCGCTAGGTGCTCAGGTAACAGCAGAGGCAAGGGATTTGGATACCATTCAAAACACGGGCAGTAAATCGTAGAAAAGTCAAGGGTCATGAGAATCTATTTAGTCACATTCATTCATAAGCTGTAATACAATTTTGAATGAGTAGGAGCAATGGTTTTCGGCCTGTCTTTTCTAAAAAGTTCTTGCGTGTGTGTGTGTGGTTCAGAATGCAGTGGTGTGGGAGAAAAGCTAGTGCTGTAGCTATATGAACACATTATCGTCTGGCTAATGTGCAAAGTCTTATTGGACTCAAGTTGAGGCCAGTTCCCTCCAATACCTTACGTCTAGTCACGTCTTGGAGCTGCTCCTTCCCTCCAAGCTCAGACGCCCCTGGTGATTTTGGCAGAATGAGAATTGGCATTTGGCTTTTTTTTTCCTTAGAATCCAGGGCTTTATCTTTAGGGAGAAAGGATGGAAGCTGTTCCAGCAGGGATCCAGATAAAAGCTGTGTTGATAAGGAAGGGGAGCTATTGCCTGGCTCTGAATATTTAAAGCTGCTGTCCAGGAATCTGTATGCACGGCAGTCATGTGGCTGCTTATTGAGTCAACACAGAACTCCATTCACAAGTCAATTAGTTTTTGTTATGTATATATGTATGTATATATACATATATACAGTATATATATATACAGTATATATATATATATATATATATATATATATATATATATATATATATATATATATATATATATATAGAGAGAGAGAGAGAGAGAGAGAGAGAGAGAGAAAGAGAGAGAGAATGTTTGCAGACCAGTGTGCTGCAAGCAGCTGCAAGTTTCAACTCATCTCAAGTCTTGGTCCTAACTGGGCTTTAGAATCATCAGTTTTTAATATTCTAAATGCAGACTGTAGCACTGTAGTTTTGTCTTTGCTGAGACACAGGCTACATTTACATTGCTACGTTTTGTTTGTTAAAAGGAAAGCCCTTAAGCAGATCACAGGCACTTTGGATTTTACACAATTGTTGGAAGGTCCTTTGAGAATAACCACATCCTCCCAGACACAGAGACTTACTATGTAGTAACAAACCTGAAAGAATTGTAAAAACATTCAATTTTATTACTGGACAGTCTATTGTCAAGAAAACTTTGCTACATGATCTAGTTAAGGAATTTACTAGGAAGGTCAAAGGAAAGAAAAAAAGATAATTAAAAAACAAGTTAAAAAGTAATAGGCATTTGTTCACTTCATTATGTAACAGAATAGTCAAAGAGATCAGAAAAGCTAAAGCTAACCTTTTTATAACAATAACTAATGAGGAAAAGGGTAACACAAAGCTGGTGTGGGAACAGATTAAGAATGTAATGGGAATGAGCCACAGGACTAGGAACCGGCTAGAGTTAAACCTGAATGGTACATTAATACATGACCCAGCACAAATAGCTGTAGCCTTTAATGAATATTTTATCAACTCTGTGGCTGAAATTGCACATAATTTTCCTCTACCAACTGGTAATATTCTTAAAGGTCCAAAGTGTAGGTATTTCCCCCATCTAGCGTTGATCGTATATCGCAATCAACTCTCTAGCACCACGCAGTTCAAATTATGTATTACAGCTACAGTAGCCTTCACGCTTTAAAAAGCCAGTCTTTTGCTTTTTTAAATATCTTTTTTCTTTTTCTGCACGCTGGACCTTTAACCCTCCTGTTGTCCTCGGGGTCAAATGTGACCCAGTTTCAAAAAGTCAGAAATTTGAGTTTCCTTAAACCAAATTGTCAAAAAAAATATGAATGGTTCCGTACAATGTTCTTCACAAGTTCACAACAACTGATCAGTTTACTATTTTCATTGATTTTTTATTTGGGTGTTTTGTTTAATTTTATAGCATTTGAATGAAAAAAATGATTAAAGAACACTAAAAAAAGTGACAGAAATGTAGTGGAAAAAAACAACAAAAACGTCCCAAAAAAATTGACAAAGACATTGGAAGAAGTGAGAAAGAACTTTGGGAAAACTGAGAAAATGAAAAAACAAATGTCAGGGAAAGCTTCAAAAATTTGGTCAAAACAACAACAAAGATGTCCAAACAAATTGACAAAGAACTTTGGGAAAATTTCCACAAGTGTCTGTCTTAAATCTTGACCCAGAAAAACTAAAAGTTGCATGGTCTATGGGAAGACAACACAAGGCTTAAAGTAGATGAAAGCAAGCCTTCTTTCAGCATTCAACCTATTTTATCTTAAATCCCTGAAAGAACCCCTAGCCTTCCCGATCACACAAACCATCAACCAGTCAGTACTCGAGGGGATATTCCCAACTCCCTGGAATACTGCAATTGTAACTCCCATATTTAAGTCAAATGACCCTCTGAACATATGTAATTACCGCCCAATCAATATTCTGCCTGTAATTCCCAAGCTTGCTGAGAAATGTGTATCAGAGCAGCTTGTTTCTTTTTTAAATAATGGCCTTTTTAATCTTCATCCGATGCACTTTGGCTTCAGGGCCCATCACTCTGTGGAAACAGCTGTTTTGTTTCAGAGACAATCCGAGCATTGGTCGACAAGGGAGGTGTTGTTGATGAGAGGGGGGTAACGGAGCAGAACATAATCCTTTTTAAACCAAAATGCAGCAAAGTAAATGTAGCCACAGTCTTGGTGATCTGAGCAGTTGACTTCTAACCATTTGCTCATGCATTCCAGAACAGTCCTTCACAAGGTAGAAATCTGGGGACTTTACCCTAATGCATGCACATATGTGGCATGGTCTTTTCTACATTAATTCAACATATATCATCTTTAATTCAGTCTATTCTTATTAAGCTTGTGTTTGAAAACCCCTGGAACTGACCCACAATGTAGAATTAATTTACAAAGAAATAAAGGGACCTATAATACTATAAAAGGGGAATAACTGGGGAGCTGGGTGTGGGACCAGGAAGCCAGTGTTCAGGGCTTGAGAGCGGGGATCCAAGTGAAGACAGAGCTGTCCATGGCCAAGGCTGGCCGAGGCAGATGGGCAGGTGAAACGTGACAGGGCAACAAAACAATAGTCAGACAGGCGTAAGGCGTACTACCGGGTTAAATACTGCAGCAGGAGAAGGTAGCAATCAGTGCTGAGGACTTGCAGGGTGTTGATTGAACTAGCAGGTGAGTGGAGGCCGACTGGCCACGCCCAGCCTCTCTCACTGCCACAGACAGGGCAACAGAACCAGAGGGGCAGCAAAATCACAGGGAAGGCTGCAGATCTGTATTGAGTCTTGTTAGGGTATAATTATTTCTGTCCAGTAGATGTCTGGGACACAGTAGTGGACCAAATGACAGAATATGTCCAATAAAGATTAAATGTCACCTTTGTGTCTATTCTACCAAAGATAAAAAGCCGCAAAGCCCCCTCCGTAAACCACTTACCACACAAACAATTAGGACAAATATATTGGAAATTCTTTATGCCTTGAATGCCCATGCCTTGAAAAGGTGGAAAACTGTGTGTGTGTGTATGTATGTGTGTGTGTGTTCTCTGATATCCAGTCATGTGTTACCACACCATCAGAGAGAAAGTGGTGTGCTGTTCTTTCAGCCTGTCAGTGCAAGGAGACGATGCTGTGATGTAACCAGACAAGACAAACCATCATCGGCGGATAAATGTGGAGACACATCCACACACATCAGAGAGTGTGCCAACGGTTGCCAGGCAACACAATTAGCCAGCATCTAGCTTCCTTTTACAGTCAGAGTGAGAGGCTGCCCTCTGTTGTCTGTTGTGACTGTGTGTCTGTGTGCGCTAGCCCACCTTAAGGTAGTAAGCCTGTGCTAAAGTTGTTGCTAGCACCGTTGCTAAACCCCTTCACTTTCTCTAACCAGCAGGTAGCAAGCAAGACACAAAAACTTAAAGACGTAGTTGTGACATGGGCAACGTGTCTGAAAGTTGTAAGTCTTCTGGTAGCTGTGCCCAGAGAAATCTCAGTCATTCCCTATCAGCAGAGATGGAGAGCAGAAGTATATGTTAGGAGATAACATATGCACAGGCTAATTACTGCTAACTAACATGCTAGTTAACATTAGTAATTAAACCTAAACAGCTGATGTAAGCCCAAACTGTCTGCGAGCTTCTCCTGGCAATACGGTGATTTGTCGACTATGCAACGGTAAGTCGCGTGGTTATGACGCAACCCATTTTTACAAAAACGTCTGCTACGGAGCCATACTGTGAGCATTTTATACATTGTCGTGTTTCTTTAGAAATAAACAATGCACAGATAGAGTCTTGAAATGCTTCAGATGTAAAGTTATTCACTGTCAAAGTGGCGCCAACATGAATGGCAGTCAATGGGATGCTAACTACAGGTGATGGCTTCGTAGCATTAAAATGGCGCCATGGGAGCTATGATTAGAGAGGAGAGGTGTACCCCCTTGGTGACTTTGACCCTGTTTGTCCCACTGTGTACATGAACCATCATGCAGCACGTGTGCAGAAGACAGCGAGTCGATGCTCGTCCTGTGTGTTAGCTCATCGTCAAGATGCTCTTATTGTTTTTATGTTCATACGCTTAGGCGGTGTGAAAAAAGGCTTACGCGCCAGGCCTAAAGTTTAGTTAATGGTTCTGCGTTGAATCTAATCCATAGGTGCGCACGTAGGTACACATAGATATGGACCCCTACCTATGTGTACCTCAACAGAAATGTAACTACAAGTCTCTGCAACGCAGACCGCAACATCTGTGATTGGTTCGTTTGGTCGTGGCTTGGTAGCGTTACATTTCCTCCTACTCATTTCCGGGTTCTCCTTTTTGACAACATAAAATTAAGCAAAGGAGTTTTTCTGCTACAGCTTTCGGAAAGCACAGGGGAGACACTTTGTTTCTCCGACTCCACCATTTGTAGAACATCACTGCTTAGACACATTTCATGTAACCATAGTCCATTTCCCCAAAGACAATGACAAAAGCATGTATTCAGCTCAAAAACATGTGATCTTCCATCTAGTCTGACAGTGCCCCTCCCCTTCCGCTATCTCCACTATCTAATCAGTAAGGTTACCCTCTATTCTGCATTATCGGCTTAGCTCTTCCCAGGATGGTTGTGATTGGTTGTAAAGAAATGCAAACAAGCCAAAGCGTCCCCGTCTATCTTAGAATTGATTAGCAGTGTCGACAGACCATAATCCAGTAGACCTGGCAAACCCATCCATCCATCCATCCATCCAACTTCATCCGCTTATCCGGTATCGGGTTGCGGGGGATCAGCTCCAGCAGGGGACCCCAAACTTCCCTTTCCCGAGCCACATTAACCAGTTCCGACAGGGGGATCCTGAGGCGTTCCCAGGCCAGGTAGGAGATATAATCCCTCCACCTAGTCCTGGGTCTTCCCCGAGGCCTCCTCCCAGCTGGGCATGCCTGGGACAGGAGGCATCCTTACCAGATGCCCGAACCACCTCAACTGACTCCTTTTGACGCAAAGGAGCAGCGGCTCTACTCCAAGCTCCCCACTTATGACTGAGCTTCTCACCCTATCTCTAAGGGAGACGCCAGCCCCCCTCCTGAGGTTACCATAGGCGAGGGTAGGAATGAAAACTAGATAGATAGGTAGATTGAGAGTTTTGCCTTCTGGCTCAGCTCTCCTTTCGTCACAAAGGTGCGATAAATTGAATGTAATACCGCAAATGCTGCACTGATTCTCCGACCAATCTCCCGCTCCATTGTCCCCTCTCTCATGAACAAGACCCCAAGGTATTTAAATTTGTTCACTTGGGGTAAGGACTAATTCCCTACCTGAAGAAGGCACTCCATCGGTTTCCTGCTGAGAACCATGGCCTCAGATTTATTCTTTTTCTCCCAGCATGTTTCCTTGGATCAGGGCGGCTCCAAAATCATGGTTGCAGCTGTCGCCATGGTCCCGCTACACGTTCTGCTGTGCCCTGCTACATCATGCTATGCTCTGCTGTGCCTTGTAATGCCGCACAGTGCCCTGCTATGCCATGCACTACTACAAAGAACTAGTACAAACTACTATTTTTTGTGACTGTTATTGCCACTCTTCATTCTAATCCCAACCGGCCCGTCAGACACCGCCTACCAAGAGCTTGGGTCTGTCCGAGGTTTCTGCCTAAAAGGAAGTTTTTCCTTGCCACTGTCGCACTGTTGCTTGCTCTGGAGGAAACTACTAGAACTGTTGGGTCCTTGTAAATTCTGGAGTGTGGTCTAGACCTACTCTATCTGTAAAGTGTCTCGAGATAACTCTTGTTATGAATTGATACTATAAATAAAATTGAATTGAATTGAATTTAGAGGTGCTGATCCTTATCCCACAGGCCGATGATGCCATCAGGACCACATCATCCCCAAAAGGGATGAGATCCCCAGCCCACCAAACTGCAACACCTTCCCACCCACCCTATGCCTTGATATCCTGTCCATAAATACTACAAACAGGATTGGTGACAAAGCGCAGCCCTGGCGGAGGCCAACTCTCACCTGGAACGAGTCCGACTTACTGCTGAGAATCCGGACGCAGCTCTCGCTTTGGTCAGACAGAGATTGGACGGCCCTGAGAAGGGACCCCCTCACCCTATACTCCCGCAGCACCTCCCACAGTATCTCCCGGGGGACCTGGTCATACACCTTCTCCAAATCCACAAAAACACATGCAGACCGGTTGGGCATACTCCCAAGCTTTCTCCAGGATTCTTGCAAGAGTGAAGATCTGATCCGTTGTTCCACGACCAAAACGGAATTTGGATTGTTCCTCTTCAACCTGGCAAGGATTCAGGTTATTCTGAGACACTCACTAAACTGAACCGGGTTGTGCAAGTCAGTTGAATTACTTGAGTCAGTATTGCTAGGAATAAGAAAACTTTTTTTTTTTTAAATCGACCTGTGTGCTCGACCTAATTGCATTTTAACTTATTACATTTATACACCCAACTTACAGTAGGCCTCGCTAGGCTACGTGCAGAATATTGTATGTTATTTCAGAAATGAAAGAATGGCTTTTGGTGTTGATTTGCTTTTCTCTGAACTCAAGGAGAAACTTCACTCGCATCTGAATCAGATCCACTCATGACAAGTCATCGAGGACTTGTGTGGCAGGCCTACTTATAGTATGAAACTACAAGAAACTTTACACAGCTCTGTGTAGACATCACATTGAATTTGTCATTAAGTGGTTGGTTTTGACATTGGCTGTCATGACACCGTTATAATTGAGTCATAAATATTTTTGCCTTGACCTGAGTAAAGTGAAACAATTTGGACTTGTCATGAAGATGTCTTAAAGTTTGATTCACTGTCAGATCCTTTTATAACGGTGCAGGCAGGGAAGTGGAAGCACTGCTGGGGTTTTCTAGCATTCACGTAAAGCTGATCCTTGGATATTGGATATAAAAAAGAAGTAAAAAATCACCTTCTTAAACAATCCAAGGCATAATTGAAATACCTTTATATTACAATCTATTGGCAAAGCATTTTAAAATGACGTGTTTTGACTCACACATCCATGGACGTGCAGAGACATTTGGAGGGGCCATTGCTCTTTCTTGGAAAAAAAACAGCTCCCCCCTGTTCAGCCTTCAAAGATGGAGATGTCTGCAAAGGAAACATTATAATTCTGAAAAGGTTCTATAGTATAATGTACCTGTACTGTATAGGAACACTCACCACCCGCATTATGTAGCCAAGACTTGTGGTAGGCCTCATCTTGAATAGAATTATTACAATCTGTTAGATAGTACTGTTGTTAATGCAAAGATCATATCTCTGAGACGTTATGTAGTTTCATCAGTGTATATTGTAGCCTTCATGTAGTGTATAAGTTGGTGGATTGTATATGATTTACATTTAACAGTACTCAGAAGTCAATTATATTTGAATTTTTCTGAGCAATATTTTAGTTGTACAAATGAAGTAAAAACATGCTAATTGTGCAGAGACTGGAGATTAGGAAACATTGGAGGAGAGCATACAGAAAAGCGATACATTAAACGCTTATTGCATGCCAAACCTGCGGGTCACCTACAGGAGAGAACAAAGAAAGAGAGAAACAATTGTATCAAATACCAGATAAGTTGTGGTCTCAAGGTACAACGGATGTGGGTTTAATTATAGGGGTACAGCCAGTAAAAATGACACCTAAATCCACATTCTGCCTTCACCAGAGACAATATCCACTAAAACAGGAGGTTGGAGGAGGGTTCAAGATTTAAATCAAGCTGTAATTCCGCGAGCCCCCACTGTACCCGATCCACACACCTTGTTGAATAATTAACAGCCTGATAAAATGTATTTCTCTGTGATTTATAATCAGTAATGTTTTCTTCTCTATCCCTGTATACAACCAATTTTGGTGCGCATTCACCTACAAAATGGAAAGATACACCCAGACCACAATCCCTCATAGGTATTGTAAATCTCCAACCATCTTTTCTCAAATAACGTCTGCTAACCTTTCCAAATTTTAGCCTCCAGCTGGAAGTCCACTTTTGCTTTATGTCAAATGACATCTGACCATCAGGACAGGACTGTAAAACAGACACAATGGCACTATAACATTCTTGTCTGAGCAAAGACATAAGGTCAGTGAGAATAAATGATTAACTCTGGCAGACAACTGTGAATTATTTGGGCTACAATTTATCTGAGGACTGTATATATTTAGATAAGAATGGAAAAAAACGCTATTTTCAAGCACCAAAACCTAGAAAAAAAAGACAAATCATGTCATTTTTAGGACTGATTTATTTCTTCAAAAGCAAAAGAGTCAGTAGCAGAGTTTTGTCAAATGCTTTTTGATATTATCTTACATGAAATCTGCCATATTGGTTAAGACAAATTAGGATTTTTTGTAACAAAACATATGTTTTATGAAATATGTTTTATTGTTATCAAGTTGTCCAACAAATAGACCTACAAATCCAACTGAAATGCTTAGTTGCTTAAATCACTTAGTTGATTGACAGAACACTTTGTTGATCATTTCCAGTTTCAAAAAATTTGAAAATTATATTCCTTCCACTATGAGTAACACTACTGTGGCAACATTTTTGAATAATATGACATAGATCAGACTTGTTTAAATGGAAAAAGGAGAAATCCAGCTTTCTTTACAGAGGTTTAGAGGACAACCAAGGGGTGGGGCTTCCCAGAGAAAACACACACACACACACACAGACACGCACATACACACACACACACTCGATAAAGAAGAGTTGTGCATTTGTAAGAACTAAAACATTTGGATGTGGAGTTTAGGCAAGGCATCTTTATTTGTATAGCATATTTCAGCAAGAGGGCAATTCAAAGTGCTTTACACAAAACATTAAAGAACAGTTAAAAACAACTACAAATATAAAAGCAGATAGAATATGAGAATTTTAGGCTGCTAGTACGGGACAAAGTATAAACCGTTGCTTTATACACGTAATCCACCCGCAATCCTTGCCGTTTCCAGAACGGGCCGGTCCCACCGGTCTTACTTTTTAACTCTCTTTACATGCTGATATAGTTTGTCATACAGCTTCAACAATGCTGCTTCAGTATAGAAAATTAACAATTATTTGAAGAGGGGCAACATCAAAAAGAAAGGTCTTCAGCCTTGATTTAAAAGAACAGAGTTGCAGCAGACCTGCAGCTCAGTAATGATTTTGATACACAATTTTGGCATAAATTATACGGTATAATGGGATATGTTCCTATGATATGTGTTATGTAATGTGCCTGAAACACTCAGTGCTTAGGTTTGTTCACCTAAAACCCTTTAAGTCATAAAAAGCTTATATCAGACAGCAAGTAGTATTACTTTGTGTTGCAACCCCAAAGATAAAAATAAAATAAACAGCATATTTTTGTTTAAATTCATCTGGGTTTGTTGGTTGAGACAATGCTGAAGCCGATTCAGGTTGATAGAGATTCCATTTGACTAGGGAGTTTTTCAGTAAACCTGCACTATACACTTTGTTTTCATTTTGAGTTACTATATTACAAATAGTTTGAGCTATAAGGTTGATGTTAAGCATTTTATTTGGGTGAATTTTTAAAAACTTTTTAATTTTGGTGCAGTTTTTGTTGTTGTTGCTGTGTAACACAAGACAGAGTGTTAATGGCTAAAACCACTAAACAATTATGAATATGTATGCTGTGTCATTGAGTCATGACTCAACAGGAAGGATATAGTAGCAATAATACTGTAAATAGTGTTCACTACATGTTCCCTTCCCTGCCACGATCTGCTGTGCCCTGCCACGTCCTGCTGTGCCTTGTAACGCCACACAGTGCCCTGCTATGCCATGAATTACTACAAAGAACTACTACAAACTACTATTTTTTGGGACTGTTATTGCCACTCTTCATTTTAACCCCAACCGGTCGTCAAACACCGCCTACCAAGAGCCTGGGTCTGTCCGAGGTTTCTTCCCAAAGGGGAGTTTTTCCTCGCCACTGTTGCACTGTTACTTGCTCTGGAGGAAACTACTAGAACTGTTGGGTCCTTGTAAATTCTGGAGTGTGGTCTAGACCTACTCTATCTGTAAAGTGTCTTGAGATAACTCTTGTTATGAATTGATACTATAAATAAAATTGAATTGAATTGAATTATGGATTTTTATGGAATTTAAAACTACTCTAAAAAATTTTGGTTTTGTGCAAAAACACAACCCTTAAAGTAATCTCGCTAGCAGTTGAAGGAAAACAGTTTGTGGGTGCTCAGCGTATTTATTCCTCAGCTTCACCTGGTCACAGACCCCTGTTGCGTTCAGGGACTCCCGGCCAATGGGAAATCAGGGCTTTTGGACCTACGGACATTTTGAAACATCTTTACTCATGGGGGGGTTTGACTTTCAGGCTTCAGGGTGGTGATGTAGGCCACTCTCTTTGTTTAAGAGGGCGCTCAGGCCGTCTGTGGGACACGTGCGTTTCCTTTGTCAAATGCTCTGTGTTTAACCACACTGCTCGGTGCCAACAAAAGCTTTAACTACTGTGAACTCTAAGGTAAAACTTGAATGCACCAACATTTTTATCAACTCCTTATTTCTCGCCTTTTCCTGCAGCTGGACTGTACGCAGATTCTATTCAGAATATATCAAATTCAGTTATATATCAAATGAAAAACCTAAAAGCATACAAATATAGAATTTGGAAAAAAAACTGTCAAAGCTTTGCTCAATCCACTTATCACAACCTTGCAAAAATTACACATTATTTTATCTATTAAGAACTTTTAACACAATAATCAATTCCTATATCAAATAGGCGTGAGGTATACAAATCCTGACAGACCAATTAACAAGGGATGCAACATCACATCATCTACTCGTAGCCAATTGTCAATTAAAGTAAGAAAACAACAACAACAACCTAATATAACATCAAAATGGGCTTAGAAACAGTGTGTTAGGGTGGATTTTTCATTGTTGTATTTTCATGCTCTCTAGTAGAGCAGATGGGGCTGTCTCTTTCCCTGTGAGTGTCCTTTTCTGAATGGATTCTCTCTCTGTGGCTTGTTTTTCAGGTCGAGGGATGGCGCTATCTTTTCTTCTCTTTTTCTCTGCCGTGTTGCCCTTCCTCAGAGTGTCTGCATCCTATAATAGATCTGCTGGTAAACACACACACACACACACACACACACACACACACTTTGCTATGGATGAAGTACACACCGCGATACACTGGAGCTAATGAAGATTAACCATGTATCAGGTAATTTAAATAGCTCACGTTACAGCACTGTGTCCACTTCATTTATTATTATAATACTGCATGTGGAGTTTTCTTTTGCGGGATGCAAATGTTCCACCAAAACAAGTTCCTTCCTGCACCCCATTGGCATAAGGGGCCCAGCGGTAAGGTTGGAAAGGGTCAGGTTATTATCTATCTTGATCGATCTTGTTATCTTGATTTGGGTTTAAAACAATTGCTTTGTTATAAGCGGATTAAGGAACACTCATTGTCATGGTTACCAGAATAATTACGTGGTTAAGGCCAGGATAAGAAAAGAAACCAATGTAGGAAACGGACCCTTTTTGGTTATATGGGTCATTTTGCACTGAGAAACTACCTTTTTCTATGTGGTTTTGGTAAGATGTATCAATACCTGACTATTATTGTTAAACTGATACAGCAGTAATGCATTATGGGTTCACAGGACTGTGCATTAACAGCAATGGTTAATGTGTAAGCGTTGGATCTGCATGCGTCTGTATATTCATCTTTCTGCAGTCGTGTCTATGCCCTTTTCCCTCGGTCATATCAGTCCGATTCTGAGCATGAAATTGCTGCTCAGACAAGCACCATTTCCCCCCTCTAACAGCCCAACTCAACAGCCAGGCCTAGCTCCACATTTAAAAAGCAATCTGCAACCAATAGCAGCTGAAACCACTAATACATATTTGCAATAAAATTGTAGTGCTTATTATTTGGCTTTTATATTCAAGTTTATGCTTTGACACTAATGTTCAGATGCAGATGTCAGATCTCCAACATACAGACATAAACCTGCTGTCAGATGAGGGAGCTGTCATTTCCTCTTTTTGCTGAGCGGTGGGTGGGGGGTGTTTGCTATGGTAGTCACGTCTAGTGGTCTTTCCTGGCCTCTAGTGAGAAATGCAGGGACTGTTTAGTAGTTAGGGTTTTACACATTGGGTGAACATTAATGGAATGGCTGGCTCCAAATGTATTATCCCCAGGGAAGGCAAGGCAAGGCAAGGCTGTAAGAGAAGGAGAGACTGAGGGGAATCAGATACACAAAATACTTAATATGGGTTTCTTCAGTGAAACAGAGCTTTGCAGTGAACTGGCAGAAAATTAGGACTGCCAGCACACAGATGAGGCTCTGAGGAACTGGTTTCCTCCCAGGACTGATTGATGTCATGTGCTTTGATGGATTACTGATGGCCAGAGTGTGAGGTAAGGTATGGTGGGTGGTGTGTATCGAGGTCACTTCCCATCTACATCAAAGCTAGGCTGACATCTTCATCAAAGAGTCTATTACCATTCTTGGCTTATTTCTCCCCCTCTGTGTGTTGGCTTTTTTTGGCCCATTTCTTTTACACCGTCGTGTTTTTATTAAAAGACTGCTCAGGTTGAGAATGCTGAGAGGCTGATAACTCCTGTTGTTAGCAGTGTAGGTCTAATCTGCCTGTATAAATTCATTAGTTTAGCCTTTTAACAGGTTCGCTCTACATTATCCCGCTTATTACACGGCTACTCACCAAATAAATCAGTAATATGACACAAAATATTTATTTAAAAAGGATTTTCTTTGTGTAAAAACAATTTTATTGCTTTTGTTAAAGGAAATAGTCTGTTACGTCTCTGCGGTTGGAACACTGTGTCCATAGCAACCTAAACTCTGCAGCCGCCCTAGCGTTATAATTCACATTAAAATGAACATTTCTGTTGCTGGTGAAGTGAAACAAGATGAAAAGGACTTCTTTGGGCATATTTACGATGAGGTTTCTGTCCTCACTCATCTCGTTTCCTTTTTGCTCAATGTTACAATGTAACCATTGGCACTACCGTAGAAGTTACTGTGTAGCAATCACACACAGTATACACAACAGATGTAGCAATAGGTACTCACTACATGTGCTGCTGTTGCCTGGATTGGAGGACAGGATCTGTAGTAGTCTATATCTACGACATTCCACTTGGGTAGGGTTGGGTATATTTCACATTTTTATCGGTACCTGAAATTTTATTGGTACCTGAAATTCGGTTCCGGTACCCAACGGTGTCTTTTTCCGATACTTTTCCTTATAATTTCCTAATTATAAAAAAATTCCCAAAACAATTCCAAACCTATTCATTCTATTTAACATTGCTATTTATGTAGCATATTTTACACTCTAAAGAAATTAAACATAAACAAAAATAAAACCCCTCCCTCTCTCCTCCTAAACCCATCCCTATAACATATTAAATTGAATAATTATTAATTTCTTACTCACTGCAACATTTATTCTTGTATTTGTATATGATTCTTTTTTAACCTGTTTTATTTTCATCATCACTGTTTTGTAATTGCTCTTTAATGTTTTAGGTAAAGGATTTTTAATTGCCTTGTTGCTGAAAGGTGCTATAAAAATAAAGTTGCCTTGCCTTACAACATCAGTAGCCCCTCTGGATGCCCTCACACCTGTGCCCAGTCACAGACATTATCTCTCTACTCTTCAGACCAGCCTGAGGGGGAGCTGGACAGCTGGGATTGGTGGATCTCATTGAAAGCCTGGCTTCCTGGCTGAATTGGGGTAACATTTTCCCAGGGACATGGTTTCCCATGCGCTCACAACAGCACCTCACTGCTTGTCTATTTAGTAGCTGTTGGTCTTTTTTTAGTGGGCGAAGGTAGAAAATATAAGCGTCATCAGGACAAAGAGATGCATACTTCTTTAAAACTAGCGACGTGGCAGTTTGGATTTGGATTGTCAGGCTACAATAGACCTCTCCGGGAACCATCTCCTTATCGTGGTGGAGAGGTTTGTGTGTCCCTATGAACCTGTGTTGTGTTGTCTGGAGCTGTGTGCTCCTGGTAGGGTCTCCCATGGCAAAGTGGTCTCAGGTGAGGGGCCAGACAAAGAATGGTTCAAAAACCCTATGAAAAAGCGAGGTAGAGAGGGAGTGACCCTGCCCGGAGGAGGCCCGGGGCCCCCGTCTGGAGCCAGGCCCAGACGGAAGGCTCGTCAGCGAGCGCCTGGTGGCCGGGGTTGGACTCTGTCCTACTCCGGAGTTGCCCAGGGTGTGAGGCGCCGGACGGGTGTGGGGATACTCACAGCGCCGCTGGGTTGCAGTTTACCCCGGTGGACGAGAGGGTCGCCTCCCTACGCCTGCGGGTGATGGGGGGGAAAACTCTGACTGTTGTTTGTGCATATGCACCAAACAAGAGTTCGGAGTATTCGGCCTTCTTGGAGACCTTGAATGGAGGCCTGTATGGGGCTCCAGTAGGGGACTCCATAGTTCTGCTGGGGGACTTCAACTCACACGTGGGTGATGATGGAGATACTTGGAGAGGCGTGATTGGGAGGAACGGCCTCCCTGATCTGAACCAGAGTGGTTGTTTGTTGTTGGACTTCTGTGCTAGTCATGGATTGTCCATAACAAACACCATGTTCGAACATAGGGATGCTCATAAGTGTACTTGGTACCAGAGCACCCTAGGCCAAAGATCAATGATCGATTTTATAATTGTCTCATCTGATCTGAGGCCGTATGTTTTGGACACTCGGGTGAAGAGAGGGGCAGAGCTGTCAACTGATCACCATCTGGTGGTGAGCTGGGTCAGGGGATGGGGGAGGACTCTGGACAGACCTGGTAAGCCCAAACGAGTAGTGCGGGTAAATTGGGAACGTCTGGAGGAGGCCCCTGTCCGGACTTTTAACTCACACCTCCTTCAGAGCTTTTCGTGCATCCCTGTGGAGGCTAGGGGCATTGAACCTGAGTGGACAATGTTCAAAGTTTCCATTGCGGAAGCTGCGGCGGCGAGCTGTGGTCTTAGGTGCCTCAAGGGGCGGTAACCCACTAACACCCTGGTGGACACCGGTGGTCAGGGAAGCCGTCCGACTGAAGAAGGAGTACTTCCGAGATATGTTATCCCGGAGGACTCCGGAGGCAGTTGTAAGGTACCGACGGGCCCGAAGGGCTGCAGCCTCTGCCGTGACAGAGGCAAAGCAGCGGGTGTGGGAGAAGTTCGGAGAAGACATGGAGAAGGACTTTCGGTCGGCACCAAGGTGCTTCTGGAAAACCGTTCGCCACCTCAGGAGGGGGAAACAAGGAATCATCCAAGCTGTTTACAGTAAGGACGGGACGTTGTTGACCTCAACTGGGGAGGTAATAGAGCGGTGGAAGGAGCACTTTGAGGAACTCCTAAATCCAGCTGGGACGCCCTCTGTGGTAGAGGCAGAGCTGGAGGATGATGGGATTGTCGTCAATTTCCCTGGTGGAAGTCGCTGAGGTAGTCAAACAACTCCACAGCGGCAAAGCCCCAGGGATTGATGAGATCCGTCCAGAAATGCTGAAAGCTCTGGGTATGGAGGGGATGTCTTGGTTGACACGCCTCTTCAACATTGCGTGGAGGTCTGGGACGGAGCCTAGGGAGTGGCAGACCGGGGTGGTGGTTCCCCTCTTCAAAAAGGGGGACCAGAGGGTGTGTGCCAATTACAGGGGTATCACACTTCTCAACCTCCCTGGTAAAGTCTACTCCAAGGTGCTGGAAAGAAGGGTTCGGCCGATAGTCGAACCTCAGATTGAAGAGGAACAATGCGGATTCCGTCCTGGCCGTGGAACAACGGATCAGATCTTCACTCTTGCAAGGATCTTGGAGGGGGCCTGGGAGTATGCCCAACCAGCCTGCATGTGTTATGTGGATCTGGAGAAGGCGTATGACCGCGCCTCCCTAGGGAGGTGTTCCAGGCGCGTCCAGCTGGGAAGAGGCCTCGGGGAAGACCCAGGACTAGGTGGAGAGATTATATCTCCAACCTGGCCGGGGAACGCCTCGGGATCCCCCAGTCGGAGCTCGTTGATGTGGCTCGGGAAAGGGAAGTTTGGGGTTCCCTACTGGAGCTGCTGCCCCCGCGACCCGACTCCGGATAAGCGGATGAAGATGGATGGAGGCTACAATGGTGTTCAAATACTTATTTGCAGCTGTATCATACAAATAAATAGTTAAAAAATCATACATTGTGATTTCTGGATTTTTTTTTTAAGATTATGTCTCTCACAGTGGACATGCACCTACGATGACAATTTAAGACCCCTCCAAGATTTCTAAGTGGGAGAACTTGCAAAATAGCAGGATGTTCAAATACTTATTTTCCTCACTCTATTACTCCGAGCTCCTCTCGGATGACTGAGCTTCTCACCCTATCTCTAAGGGAGACGCCAGCCACCCTCCTGAGGAAACCCATTTCAGCTGCTTGTACCCTTGATCTCGTTCTTTCGGTCATGATATATAGTATTAGTATGTAGTAAATAGTAGTATATAGTAAATATGCGGTTTAGTTCTGCTTTAGTTTCACTTTGCCAGACCTTCCTCCACAGTGCTGTGGAGAAGGGTCTGACTAGTCCACACAGTATTCACGGATTGAGAGAAAATCGTGCTCTGGTTTATTGGCAATTCTTTTAACCAATCACAATCGTCTTGTGCGGCGCTAATTGGCGGATGGAGCCACGGCGCCTCTGCAAAGTAGCCTCGGGAAGGAACTTGTTTTGGTGGAACATGTGTACGTTCAAAAGTAGTTTGAGTTGGCAACAGAAAACTCAGATTGGACAAATAGTCTAGCTAGCTGTTTACCCTGCAGAGATCTGAAGAGCAGTTAACCATAGTCACAGAAGGCAAAAGTACTCACTTCCCATACTCAAGTAGAAGTACAGATACTTGTGTTAAAAATACTCTGGTAAAAGTAGAAGTACTGATTTAACTTATTTACTCAAGTAAAAGTAACAAAGTACAGGCTTGGAAATTTCCTTAAAGTATAAAAATAAAAGTAGCCTTGCGAATGACGTTTTTTATGGAAAGCTCCCAGGACCACATGTTACTAGAGTGCAAGCTGAGAAACTTCAGTGGACATGGAAAAAAGGCTCTTTATATGCCGTGGCCTACATTTTAAATGGATGTCTGCCAATAGGCCTAAAACATACCATATATGATTATTGTGACATAGACTGGGACTCCAAGTTAATGAGATTCTGACTGAGTAACAAGATATGAGTTCAGTTGTGATTCTGTGAGAATTCACAGATCCAGTTTCTCTTTTTAATCTTACCCTATGTATGCGTGTGTGCTCAAATGTGGCTTCTCAATAGAAAACAAAGGATGGACAGGATAAACATCTAAAGCTCTGTTAGCAGGCAGAATGGGTTTATGGCATAAGTTTCTGATAATACTTGTGTAGAAATAAAATTGTACATATAGTAATGATAGAACATACCAGAAATGTCATGGGGTCACCCAAATCATGAAGAATTATTCTGAGGACCAAATATTCTTTGAAAAGAATATTGTTCCTACCAGCAATTAGTTAACATCTTGCAAATTAATAACTTAAGAGGAGGGTTTAACTAAGGTATGCAAGTCATCAAAATCATTGGAGCCATGAATTATTGGCATTTGTTATTCGATAGGATAGCGTAGACATGAAAGGGGAGAGAGAGGGGGAATGGCATGCAGTAAAGGGCCCTAGGTCAGAATTGAACTAGTGGCTGCATCCCTTAGGACTGAGCCTCTGTACATGGGGCTACCCAGGTGCCCCGGAGCTATGAATTATTACCACACAAAAACACTTCCAGACTGAAGCAGTTGACAAGATTTAGCTCAGAATACATCTCAAGAAATATCAAGCCAATGGGTTCTCTGGGCTATAGCATAGTAATACGTACAGTATAGTACTATAGAGAAGAAAGTACCGGTATTCGTGTTAAAAATGTAAGGAGTAAAAGTAAAAAGTTGGCACAAAAATAAAGTAAGTAAAGTAAAATTATTAAAAAATCTACTTAAGTACAGTAACAAAGTGTTTGTACTTTGTTACTTCCCATCTCTGACTATAGTCCTCATGAATCCACCGGAGTTTAGAAAGAAAGAGGAGAGTGACAGACATCCGGCCAAAAAGAGCGTAATCGGATTCCAACGGATCAATCCCGGAAGTGGAACGTCGTAGATACAGACTAGTCCTGCATCAACACAACTTCAGAGAATATAGAGAGGTTGTGGTTGTGGCCATCACTTATCACTGAAAATCCTCTAATAAAACTGCTTTGAAAAACACAAAGCATGTGAAAATACATTACTTTCAGAAAGAAATAATTGTGGTGGCAGAATTTAATTTCTGTCTCATGGTCGCATTCCAAATCTTTTCTGTAGCAGTCTGAACATTCAGATTTGCAGTTTGAACATGCAAATCTGTGTCCTGGCCACTAATCATGCCTCAGCTGGTCCCAACTGGCCCCAACTGGCCCCAACTGGCCCCATTAACCCCGTCCCCATCCCACTGCCAGCATAATGTTTCCATATGAAACCATTACAGGTGACAAATAAGCTCTGCAGGCAGCAATGAACACACACTTTCTATAGCTGCTGAAAACATACCAGAGGTCTCCATCTAGTGGTGGAGTCATGAAACAGTCAGGAAAGCCTTTTCTACAAAAAAGAAAAAGCTTTTCTGATAGTTAGAAAAAGTACTTTTTGAAACTTGCCGAACATGTTTCTTTCTATTTCTACTCTTTGTGTTGTGAATCATTTTGTATTTGTCTGTACATATTATGTCATTCATTAAGTACTATTGGGAATATTATAGTGTATAGCAGATACAATATTATAATGCCCATGTCGGGGTTGGGGGTTGCTATTTGCTTCTTAATTTCATTGTAAAATTCAGTCTGAAATTGAAGGTAATTTTAACCCTTGTGTTGTCGACCGTGCAACTTTACTTTTCTGTGTAAAAATAAAAACTTTTTCATATTTGGTCCTCATTTTGTTTTTGACACTTTTGTCGCTTTTCCCGATGTTTTGGAAATGTTTTGACGTTTTAGTCAGTTCTTTATCACTTTTCTGACGTTTTTTATCAATATTATTTCAAATGCTATAAAGTTGACTAAAACACCCAAATTCAATGAAATTAGTGAGCTGATCATTTACTTTATTTGTTAAGAGCGTTATACGGAACCATCCACGTTATTTCTTTTGTTAATTTGGTTGAAAGAAACCCACATTTTTGATATAGAAACCTTTTGAAAATGGGTCAAATTTGACCCGAGGACAACAGGAGAGTTAAAGAATAAACACAGGCCATCTTGGAAAAAACATAATAATAATTTTCTGCATTGAGTCAGGAATACATGTTTATCACAGAAAATGAGGTAAGACCATTGATTTTCAGGTAGAAAAAATGTATATTTGTACCATTTTTCTTTGTGTAAAAATTTGAAATGGGTCAATTTGACCCAAATACCATACAAGGGTTAAACCTTTTCCGAAAAGGCTTCTATCATAGAGAGAGGCGAAACACACTGAATCACCCAACAGCCATAACAGGGCACCATGTCTCTTCTCAAAGGCATTTATAGTGTTGTATTGAGAAGTGACAGAAGTAGGTGTGTGTGAGTGTGAAGAATATAAAAAGAGAGCTTGAGAAAGAAGTGTTGCACGGTGTTGCATGGGTTAGCACCGCCACCTCACAGCAGGTTCAACCAGGCCGGCTACCTTCTACCTGCATGTCCTCTCCAAGCCTGATTTGGTATGTTCCGATTTCCTCCCACAGTCCAAAAACATCCAGGGTCAGTTAACTTCTCTTAAGATGCCTTTTTGTCTACTGGAGATGTAAATCTTTAAAAATGTCTCAAAATATATAGTTTTGTAAAACAGCTGCTCACTGTAATTGCTATAACACAAATAGGAAATAGTTGGGGACTATTTTCAGCGGTGGATGAATCCACATTTGGTGCTCTAGTGAGTATTTGTGGCAGCACGACTGTGTGTGGGTTTGAGTCAAAATAAAGGACAGTGTGTGTGTTGATGGTGATGAAGAACATGTCAGCCAGTGCAGCAGTGAGGCTTAGTGACGTGAGTTTATGGCTTCAAGCCCCTGAGGTGTCAACCACGGGTAGAGTAATTAACGCACTTTTTACCTTTTTTGATCAATGAAAGTCCAAGTCATATTTGCAATTAACACCATTGGTTCTATTTATTTCCATGAGATATAAGTTAATAGTCCAGACAAATTACTGCTTTTATCATGTATGCTTATGTGGTGTTGCTGTGCGTGTGTCCGGGTGTGTGTGTCACCGTGTGGTCAAAAACTGTATGTGCTTCTGGATTGCACAGAGGAACCAAAGATTGGTTTTATTTATACTAGGGGCACTAATTGGCTCTTACAGAAGGAGAAGATATATCAGGCTGTGATACACACACAATGCTTGTAAGTGTGAAAGTTTATCAGAATCAGAATCAGAATCAGCTTTATTTGCCAGGTATGAGGACATATACGAGGAATTTTTCTTTGGAGCATCGTTACTCACGCTGTGCTTACACATACAAAACAACCAAAACAAAAATATACACACTAATGTATACACAATATATACATACTCTAAACAGAAACAATATAGAGGCATGAGTGCAATGAAGAGATCAATAGAATTATTTAAATGTGGAGCATAGTGCAAAGGATACCGGGATAAATAGTATTATGTTATTATATTACAATATGAACAGTATGAACAGTATTAACATATGAACAGTTACTGAAGGATAGCCTCAAGGGGTCCAACAAAAAGATGGATGCATCGTTGGTTTGATGTTTTTGTGGTATTTGATGGCCATAAGAAAAATAAGTTAGTTATTTAACCCTTAGTTATTTAAAAAAAATGTGTTTTTAAAAACTCTTGGTTTGTCTTTTAGTCTGAAATCTGATTGGCTGTCAGAATGCAGCATCAGTGTTGAATAGCAGTCTGTCTGTCTGTCTGTCTCTGGGTCTGTCTCTGCTCCACCTGACCGTGTGGGTCTGTCTTTCAGGTTGCGCTATCATCCGTCCTCCCAGAGATGGAGGGATAAGGTACAGAGGTCTGACGCAAGAGCAGGTGAGAAGGGCTGCTGACACACCGTTATAACAGCTGCACAGAGATCAGTTCAAATCCACTAGTCTGGGATTCACGACACACATCTATGCCATTACATTTATATATCAACTTTACTTTTTTAGTTTAAAATATTTGCTTTCATGAACATTCCTCTTCTTTGTATTTTATGTTTTTGTTTGTATTGTCCTTTGGCCTAGAATGTGTCAAAGTTTTGGCATGAAACAGTCAAATTGATCCATACTAAAGATAATTGTATCGCTTTAATTTTCAAAATATTTGTATTAAAATTGTCATTATAGCGTGAAATGTGCACAGAGAGATGCAGCAGGGACCCCCTACTACATGTTTTATAAAATGAAGTTGCAGATTTAAGAGGCCCTACAATAAAAGCCTAAAGCCTTTATACATATTGTTTTAGTGCATAGAATACTAACCTATTAAAATAATTGTTATGATTTTATAAATCATGTTAATGTAAAACATGTGGAACATTGAATCGGATTAACTGTATCTGTGGATCTTAGTGACTACCTGACCGTATATGCCAGTAAGCCTGCCATTAATGTCTTTTTATTTTTTACAAATAGACTGATTTATATTTGCTTGTAAGATGTTGGATTCATTTTAAGACATTTTCATTTTTGCTAAAACTTTCAAAAGTTGCTATGGAACTCATTTTGCCAGATGATGGACTAGTCAACAAACGTTGACTAATAAAAATATCTTTTGCAAATTAGACAGTATGCCGGAGTTTCTTTGCAACTTTTGACATACTTATCCCCCTCTGACGCACCTGTCTCACGTTATAGATGTACAAAGTATTTTTCTTTACTGAAAAAAAAACTTTAAAAAAATTAACAATAATTTAGAGGCCCATCTGCGGTAACTCCGAGGACCACCTAGTTGAAGATCTCTGCTGTAGACATTTACATTCTACTGAATTTTTAAGACAACAGGTAAATATGGACCAAGTGCTGAGTTTGCAGAGAAAGATGTTACTAAATATGAACAAATATATTTATAGACGAAGGAAGAATAAGAAATAAAGTCTTGCTTCTCTACAGTTAAGTATTTCAGAATTGACCCTAATCCATATTAATTTGATTTAATTAAAGTGGCTATATGTCACTTTCAGTTTGTGTTCATCCTAACGGTTGCTTTGGATGAAAGCGGTCGTGTTTTTACCACACTTGCTTTCGTAAAGGTATTTTCTTTACTGTGCTGTATCACCTAATGTAGATTACCGAGTTAGCGTTACCAGGAGGTCATATAATCAGATAATCATTCATTTACAATTAGAGAATATGTTACAGATGCATCTTTGCATTTCAACTGTTGCATACGGGAACCTAGTCTACTTCGGATAACGTTATCACTGTTACAGTGTCACGAGCCAAAGCATTAAGAGATTGCTGTAGCAACCAACGTCATAATAACTTAAATTCATATAGCGCATTTCATGAAACCCACGGACGCTTTAGTAAAGGGGGACAAGGGGAAAGAAACTAGTAGGCCAACACAAACACGGCAGGACTACGTAATTTAGTGTCACTACTGATGTATAACCACATCGTGCATCTTAAGTTATAAAATAACATTGAATGAAATAGACATATTACATACCCGGGGTTGGTTTTGAATCATTTACTATCCCGTAATTGTCTCCATCTGTTAAAGGCCGACCGAGTGTGACACAAATTATTGCCCGTTGTCTTTCACTTTACCTTTGATCTTTTAGTTGTTCTTGGTTTATTTGCATTCTTTCCTGTGATGGCCTTGCCCCAGTATCAGCCATAACGACAACAGATAACTCCTAAAATAACATTTAAATACAATAAGGCCTATATAAAGAAATCTCCTGCTTCTTTTTATCTGGCTTCAGTGGCTGGATACACTAACACAGTGTTACAAAGAATTCTGTAACCCATTACATCGTACACTGTACAATATTCTGTGACTTTGCGGGGAAAAATCAAACCCAGACAGATGCCTTATTAAAAACAAGCTTTAGAAATATTAAAAAGTTACATATAGTCACTTTGGCTACTTTAAGGAAAATACAGCCCTCATCCAGAAACACACACTCTATACCTAACCATCCAAATCCTTTCTTTGCTTGTACAAACAATATAACCAAATATGCTGTGACATATTTGATATTGTGTGTGTGTGTGTGTGTGTGTGTGTAGATCCGCAGTGTGCAGGTGCTTCCAGTAGACTATGAGATAGAGTACATCTGCAGGGGCAACAGGGTGATTGCGGGACCCAAGGTCAGGAAGTGTTTGCCCAACGGCACTTGGACCGATCTGATCCAGCGCAGCAGATGCTGTGAGTTTAACCTCAGCTGACTCTCCATCACACATTCATTCATCTCCCACCTGTTTAAGACCAAGCAGCAACTTCTGGGCCTGAAAAGTGCAGCCAACGCTGAAGCTCCTTAAAGCTGCATTCTCACTAACTTCCAGCATGGGTCGACTCCTCTGGCTCCAAAATGAAATCTCTTTTTTTTTTGTCTTTTTGTGGCATTTTAGGCCTTTTACTGTGTGCCCTGTGTTTTTCTCTTGTTTTCAATTTCCCAACCAAATAGGGGGGTGCCATAGGCGTGAGATGATTGGTGGAAAGTTTTCATGCCCAAACCTGTGATTGGCTGCAGCTGGGGAAACCACCTGATATATAAGGAGCCAAGATGGCGGCCATCTTAGGGCAACAAGCATTCCTCATCCTACCCATCTCCCAACTGGCCACACTTCTGTTTGGTTCAGCCTTCAGTGTTGTAGCCCCGTCCTTCTGGAACATCCTCCCTGCTACGTCCCTGGACATGTTTAACCCACATGTTGTCCTTGGGTCAAATTTGACCCGTTTTCAGTTTATCTATCACAAACAATGGGCCTTTGAAATAAACCCTGAAAATGTCAACATTAGAACAACACAAGGGTTAAAAAAACTCAAACACCACCTGTTCACCACAGCCTACAACCTCCCCTAGCTCTGTTTCCCCGTAATTCTGTTAAGTGTTTTTGGGGTTTCGTGAAAATAAACAAAAGTTATTATTATTATTAAAGACACAGGGTAATGTTAGCTTAGCGTTGGCTTGCAGCTTGACCTTTTCCAGACTCCATGGCCGCTGCCAGAGTGGGAGATGACACAGAAACAACAGAAAATTCTCCTGCTTCCCTGAAGTAACCATGCTTATAACCAATAACCAACATTTTGCCTTCCCCGTGAGTGAGTTATGGAAACAAACCATGAAGGTAGAGCATGTAAGCTCTGACAGGACTCCATGTTGCATTCATGTACACCTCGTTCAAAATCACGGTGCATTCCATTGCACTTTGTTAATTTTGAAAAACTGTTGTTGTTCCAAAGTACCCTACTGCCATCTAGTGGCTCTTATTGTGGCATTACCACACAATATAAAAATCAAATCTAATTGTGTATTTGGAGAATCATGACACCCCTACTATCCCACTATAACAAAGTATGAGATTTTTCTTCAGAACATGAAAAAAATAAAGCCTCCTCTGTCTTTTTCTCCTAGTGTTATTGTGTCCTCGGGTATGGACATCATTGGAAAATGGCCGTGTGTCTTCTTGGCCCCTGGGGCCCCCAGTGGAAGGGACAGTGCTACATTACAGCTGTCTGCCTTCCTTCATCCTCATGGGTCAAAACTCAACACAATGCAATAAGATGGGCAAGTGGGACACGCCCAAACCTGTGTGTCACTGTAAGTCACTTTCATTTAAATTAGCTGATTTCACATGCCGACGCAGTCCTAACAGTAGAAGCCTCCCTATATGTCTACACTCATGTTTAGATGTCCCGTCAGACACTAATGCTAATATAAAGAGCAGGAGGAGCCAGTGTGAAATGATGAATGAACGTGAATGTGAATGAACAAGACAGTGTATGATTGGCTCCAGTGTATTTTTTGCAATGTACACACATCTTGGAACAAATGAAATATGTTTGTGGCCTAGATCGGTTGCACTCATAGGAATTCTCAAACTTTTAAAGCTGAGCTGTAAAACCCAAATCTGTCTTGTCTCCTCTTTTGTGTTCCCAAAGATGACCGCCACTACAAAGGTAAGAAAATTTGCTCTCTTCCCACTTTACTTTCTTCATTTCATTACTTTTCCCTGGTGATGTTACATGCTGTGCCGAGGTTTCGGAGCGTGTCGAGCCATCCAGGAAGTTTTCTGTGAAGCAAGGGTTAGATGTCATTGATGACGTCCGCGGCCATAACACAGTTAAATTATTTTTCCGGAATAATAGTCTTCCCTTTACATCACTTTCCTAATTCACTGCCCTCTGCAACTATACCTTCCAGGTTTAGAACACTAATTGTGCCCTTCCTACCATTATTATCAAACGACACATTCAATGCATTACTCATAATACAGATACAGTTGTTCATGCCATCATAGGCCTACTTATCAGAAAATCAGTCACTCCAGGATTTCAAGGCTTTTTTGGGATTGTTGTGGCCCAAAATGCCTGATTTTGTGGCGGCTTTTGTAAAGAATTGCGATGCACGTTGCAATGTTGTTTGCATTTCTGTTACAATGAAGTTGTGATGTTTATTTTCTTGAAAAGGTACTGCATGATCATCCCCAATTTATGATAAAAGATCATGGTGAAATAAGACAACAAGATCATTGAGGGTATACTCTTATTTTGTTACAAAGAAAACAGAAGTGTTATAGCTTTGGCTATTTATTTATTTCACTTAGGTATGTTGTTAATAAAAATATCTTCTCAGAAGAATCAAGGTTTGTATCAAATTGTGGGTCAAAAATCGTGACATGAACCGGACCATGTGTTTGGTGTATTGTTATATTTGTCTGGTTTATATGTCTTTCTTTTGTTATTAATGTTATAATGTTATTAAGTCGGTCTTATTACCAGACAAGCTGTATTGCTTTTGTGGTTTATTGATATTTCTATTTAATCAAGATTATTCACAGGATGTTATCATGGGTTTCATATTTTTTATTTTAATGTTATTATCTCTGTCTTATTACCAGTGAAATATTATAGTATGCTGTAAAATAGAACGATTAAAAGGCATTCATAGACCATATCCCACAATGCCATGCGGTCATTCATATCAGAGAATCGGACAGCGATCAGGCAGCTCTTTGATTCCAATATTGCTTTAATGTACTGTACATATTTGCCAGTTCACCTCCTGGTCACTTCCAAGGTGCTTCACTCTCTCCATTTGTGCAGGACCTGAGCATGTGTGTGTATTTCAGGCCTGTTTGTAGTGTGTTCTAACAACAGAGTGAAAAAAACTGTATTTCCCACCTGGGGATCAATAAAAAAATGTAACAAGTGATTTTGTCACCAGCAACCGTGGGACAAGTTGCTCAATTTTTCCATTAAGTTATGCACCATGGTAACGTCTACCCAATCCGTCGGGATTCTCAGGAAGGAATAACTACTTGTAGTTCTTCCGGGATGGTTGGTTGTACCCGTTCCACTCCGT
>CM057248.1:27689169-27694169 GCA_029931835.1 Etheostoma nigrum
CATTCTGGGAAACGTATGCGCTCGACCGTTGAGTTGACGTCGCTGATTTTAATCATTTAACAATGGATGTGTGTCAAATAAAAAAAATAAATAAATAAATAATAGTTTCCTCTTGTTTTGGAGTTATAGTGACGGAAATGAGTCATTTACGATTCTCGTGTGTGAATATTTCAAATTTAACACACGCAGCCCAAACTACAAGTCCCATAATCTTGCGTAATGACGCATGACGTTTAGCAACGGGCCAGTCGCTAAAGGGAGAAAGCAGCCGCTTCCGTGTTGTTCTGGTGTTATTGTGGTGAATAACTACAGCCAGCCGGACTACCATGATTTAGGGAAAGCTCACGCGCATTTTTTAAGCTTTTCCCGCCCCGACATGTCGCTGCTACAGAGCTCGAAGAAGAAAGACAAGCGTATTCTGTCCGGTGCGTGCCCGGACCCGAAGTGCCGTGCGCGGCTGTTCTTCCCGGCGCACGGCCCCGGTAGCATCGAGTGCACCGAGTGCGGCCAGCGCCACGAGCAGAAGAGCCTGCTGAACGTCGAGGAAGTCACGGACCCGGATGTGGTGCTCCACAACCTGCTCAGGAACGCCCTGCTCGGCGTCACCGGGGCCCCGAAGAAGGGCACGGAGCTGGTGAAAGTCATGGGGCTCTCCAACTACCACTGCAAGCTGCTGTCCCCGGTGCTGACCCGGTACGGCATGGACAAGCAAACCGGCAAGGCCAAGCTGCTGAGGGACATGAACCAGGGCGAGATGTTCGACTGCTCTCTCCTGGGGGACAGGGCTTTCCTCATCGAGCCGGACCACGTGTCCACGGTGGGCTACGGCAAGGACCGGTCCGGGAGCCTCGTATATCTCCATGACACCCTGGAGGAGGTGAAGAAGGCCAACAGCAGCCGGGAGTGTCTCATCCCGGTCCACGTGGACGGAGACGGCCACTGCCTGGTCCACGCCGTGTCCAGGGCGCTGGTGGGACGGGAGCTGTTCTGGCACGCCCTGAGGGAGAACCTGAAGCAGAACTTTAAGCAGAACCTGGACCGCTACAAGGCTCTCTTTCAGGATTTCATCGATGCCGCCGAGTGGGAGGACATCATAAACGAGTGCGATCCGCTCTTCATCCCGCCTGAAGGCGTGCCGCTCGGACTGCGCAACATCCACATATTTGGTTTAGCCAACGTCCTGCACCGGCCCATAATCCTGCTGGACTCCCTGAGCGGGATGAGGAGCTCCGGGGATTACTCGGCGACCTTCCTGCCCGGGCTGGTGGCGGAGGAGCAGTGCCGGGGGAAAGACGGGAAGCTGAACAAGCCGATCTGCATCGCCTGGAGCAGCTCCGGCAGGAACCACTACATCCCTCTGGTGGGCATCAAGAACACGGTGCTGCCCAAGCTGCCGGCCCGCCTGCTGCCCAAAGCCTGGGGCGTCCCCCAGGAGCTCATCAGGAAGTACATCAAGCTGGAGCCAGACGGCAGCTGCGTGATCGGCGGCGACCGCAGCCTGCAGGACAAGTACCTGATGCGGCTGGTCAACGCCATGGAGGAGGTGTTCATGGAGAAGCACAGCATCCACCCGGCGCTGGTGGCGGACGTGCACCAGTACGTGTACAGGCGGACCGGCATGATCGGGATCCAGCCCGAGGAGGTGACTGAGGCCGCCAAGAAGTCTGTGGTGGAGAACCGGCTGCACCGCTGCCTGATATGCGGCGCCCTCTCGGAGCTACACGTCCTGCCGGAGTGGCTGGTTCCCGGCGGGAAGCTCTACAATCTGGCAAAGTCCACTCACGGCCAGCTGCGGCCGGACAAGAACTACAGCTTCCCGCTCAACAACGTGGTCTGCTCCTACGACCCCCAGAGAGACGTCCTCGTCCCCGATTACAAACTGAGCACGCTCGGCACCTGCAACTGGTGTCACGGCACATCGGTGCGCCACATCCGCGGCAACGGGTCCGTCGTCTATCTGGACGGAGACAGAACCAACACCCGCTCCCACGGCGGGAAATGCGGGTGCGGCTTCAAGCACTTCTGGGAGGAGAAGGAGTACGACAACCTCCCGGAGGCCTTCCCCATCACGCTGGAGTGGGGGGGCCGGGTGGTGCGAGAGACGGTGTACTGGTTCCAGTACGAGACGGAGCCGCCGCTGAACAGCAACGTGTACGACGTGGCCATGAAGCTCGTCACCAAGCACTTCCCGGGAGAGTTCGGCAGCGAGATCCTGGTGCAGAAGGTCGTCAACACCATCCTGCACCACACCGCCAAGAAGAACCCGGACGAGTACAACCCGGTGTCCATCGACGGGGCTCACGTGCCGCGTCTCACCGACGCCGCGGAGACGCCGGCGGACCCGCAGCCGCCCACCAAGATCATCCTGACGGGTCAGAAGGCCAAGACGCTCCACCGGGAGGAGCTGACGATGAGCCGGGCGGAGCGCGGCGTCCAGCAGAGCGTCAGCGAGCAGGCGCTGGTCACGCAGAAGAGACTGACGGACAAACTGAAGCAGGAGCAGCAGGGCCGCGGCCGGGCGCCGTCCCCGGACACGTCCTCCTCCTCTTCGGCTCCGGCCACGCCCACCAAATCCTCCCCGGCGTCTCCGTCCAGTAAGGAGAAGAAGATCCGCGTGACGACCGGCGACGGCAGGCAGGCGACGCTGACCCTGCAGGCTCGCACCACCTTCTCGGAGCTGCAGCGGAGCATCGTCGACCACTTCGGCGTGCCGCCGGCGCAGCAGGTCATCCGCTACGGCTTCCCGCCCAAAGAGCTGGTCCCGGCGCGGGACGGCGAGGAGAACGAGCCGGTGGCGCTGCAGCACGGCGACCGGGTGACGGTGGAGATCCTGAGAGGCGGCGGCGAGGAGAAGAGCCCCGTGGCGTCCATGCCGCGGGCCTCCAGCTCCCACTCCGCCCTGCACCACGCGGCGAAGGGCGACGACGTCGCCGTGACGACCGGCAGGATGAGCAGCCGCGAGCTCCAGGACAGCATCGACCTTGAGATGTCCTCCCTCTGTCTCCTAGCAACGCTGATGGGTAAGAATAAGCGCTGTAACGTCAGATAGTCTTCAAACACCTCATGAAAAGCTTAAAAAACGTCAAAACACAGAAACATGTTGACAAATTAATAAAAGTCACAAACAATTTGGAAGAAGTGATAATATAATATAACATAATATAATGTAATATAATAATATACTTTAGTTAAGTTAATAAAACATGGCAAAAGCTTAAAAAAAGTCCAAAATAAGTGTGTGTGTCTGTGTGTGTGTGTGTGTGTGTGTGTGTCTGTCTGTATGTGAGTGTGTGTGTGTGTGTGTGTGTGTGTGTGTGTCTGTCTGTATGTGAGTGTGTGTGTGTCTGTATGTGTGTGTGTGTGTGTGTGTGTGTGTCTGTCTGTATGTGAGTGTGTGTGTGTGTGTGTGTCTCTATGTCTGTGTGTGTGTGTGTGTGTGTGTGCTGTGTCTGTAGCTCTGTGTGTGTGTGTCTGTCCGTGTGTGTGTGTGTGTGTGTGTGTGTGCGCTCCATGTGCTGACTCGGGCGTCTCACCTGCCAACGGGGTCAAAGGTCGCGGCTGCGTCCAGATCAACAAACCAGCCGACAGTCAGGAAGGTTTTATCTGACGCTGCACTTCCTGTTAGCTCACAACACACAACAACACACAACAACACACAACAACACACAACAACACACAACCCGCTCTCACGGCTACACAACAACACACAACAACACAACCGCTCTCACAACACACAACGACACACAACAACACAACCGCTCTCACAACACACAACGACACACAACAACACAACTGCTCTCACAACACACAACAACACACACACAACACACACAACCCGCTCCCGTCACGACACACACAACAACACAACCGCTCTCACAACACACAACGACACACAACAACACAACTGCTCTCACACACACACAACACACAACAACACAACCGCTGTCACGACACACAACAACACACAACAACACAACTGCTCTCACAACACACAACAACACACAACAACACAACCGCTCTCACAACACACAACGACACACAACAACACAACTGCTCTCACAACACACAACAACACACGACAACACACAACAACACACAACCCGCTCTCACGGCTACACAACAACACACAACAACACAACCGCTCTCACAACACACAACAACACACAACAACACAACTGCTCTCACAACACACAACAACACACAACAACACAACCGCTGTCACGACACACAACAACACACAACAACACAACCGCTCTCACAACACACAACAACACACAACAACACAACCGCTGTCACGACACACAACAACACAACCGCTCTCACAACACACAACAACACACAACAACACAACCGCTCTCACAACACACAACAACACACAACAACACAACCGCTGTCACGACGCACAACAACACACAACAACACAACCGCTCTCACAACACACAACGACACACAACAACACAACCGCTGTCACGACACACAACAACACAACCGCTCTCACAACACACAACAACACACAACAACACAACCGCTGTCACGACACACAACAACACACAACAACACAACTGCTCTCACAACACACAACAACACACAACAACACAACCGCTGTCACGACACACAACAACACACAACAACACAACCGCTCTCACAACACACAACAACACACAACAACACAACCGCTCTCACAACACACAACAACACACAACAACACAACCGCTCTCACAACACACAACGACACACAACAACACAACCGCTCTCACAACACACAACGACACACAACAACACAACCGCTGTCATAACACACAACAACACACAACAACACAACCGCTGTCACGACACACAACAACACAACTGCTCTCACACACACACAACAACACACACAACCGCTCTCACAACACACAACAACACACAACAACACAACCGCTGTCACAACACACAACGACACACAACAACACAACCGCTGTCACGACACACAACAACACAACCGCTCTCACAACACACAA
>CM057248.1:27699169-27711169 GCA_029931835.1 Etheostoma nigrum
CTCTAATCTGGTTTCTGAGTGTCCTCTAATCTGGTTTCTGAGTGTCCTCTGATCCGGTTTCTGAGTGTCCTCTGATCTGGTTTCTGAACATCCTCTGATCCGGTTTCTGAGTGTCTTCTAATCCGGTTTCTGAGTGTCCTCTGATCCGGTTTCTGAATGTCCTCTGATCTGGTTTCTGAACGTCCTCTGATCTGGTTTCTGAATGTCCTCTAATCTGGTTTCTGAGTGTCCTCTGATCTGGTTTCTGAATGTCCTCTAATCTGGTTTCTGAATGTCCTCTGATCTGGTTTCTGAGTGTCCTCTGATCTGGTTTCCGAGTGTCCTCTGATCTGGTTTCTGAACGTCCTCTGATCTGGTTTCTGAACGTCCTCTAATCCGGTTTCTGAACGTCCTCTAATCCGGTTTCTGAGTGTCCTCTAATCTGGTTTCTGAATGTCCTCTGATCCGTTTTCTGAATGTCCTCTAATCTGGTTTCTGAGTGTCCTCTGATCTGGTTTCTGATGGTCCTCTGATCTGGTTTCTGAATGTCCTCTGATCCGTTTTCTGAACGTCCTCTGATCTGGTTTCTGAACGTCCTCTGATCCGGTTTCTGAGTGTCCTCTGATCCAGTTTGTCTCACTCTGGAGATAAAACTAGAGAGATGTCTCACTCTGGAGATAAAACTAGAGAGATGTCTCACTCTGGAGATAAAACTAGTGAGATGTCTCACTCTGGAGATAAAACTAGTGAGATGTCTCACTCTGGAGACAAAACTAGTGAGATGTCTCACTCTGGAGATAAAACCAGTGAGATGTCTCACTCTGGAGATAAAACTAGTGAGATGTCTCAGTCTGGAGATAAAACTAGTGAGATGTCTCACTCTGGAGATAAAACTAGAGAGATGTCTCACTCTGGAGATAAAACTAGAGAGATGTCTCACTCTGGAGATAAAACTAGAGAGATGTCTCACTCTGGAGATAAAACTAGAGAGATGTCTCACTCTGGAGATAAAACTAGAGAGATGTCTCACTCTGGAGATAAAACTAGAGAGACAGGGACTTTTTTAGAGTAAGGACGGGACCATGCAGCAGAAACTGGAAGAAAGAGTCTATTTTCAATAAAAGCTGAAGGTCCAGAGTGTCTCCAGCTGTGATTTAGGGGGCTTCACATCTAAAGAACACGAGTGGATTAGTGGACTAATAACTCGTTGTACTCTTGGCTTTCTAAACCCGTCTCGTTAGTCAAGTAAACGCGTTTATATTCCGATTTTTCCCAGAACTTCCGTCTCCTTTTGTCCTAAACGCGAGCTGCCGAGAAGGAGGAGTCGGAGAACATATCCGTGAAACGCTGCTCTGAAGATGCATTCAAACTAAAACTGCTCTGAAAGAAGAAGAGATGTCAGATGTGTGATGAAGACTAATCATGAAGATGCCGATGAAGACGTTATTACTCACGTCTTCGTGTTGTCCTCGGGTCAAACATGGCCCGTTGTCTAAGGTCTTTAAATCAGAAATATGGATTTCTTCCAACCAAATGGCCCAAAAATACCCTGGATGTCATTCAAATTAGGTTTAATGACCATGAGTTTTAAGAAAAGAGACAAAAACATTAGAAAAAGGGACAGAAAAGAAGTTAATTTTCATCTCTGACCCAGAAGGAAAACGCGTTCATGGACGTGGACGGGAAAAAAAACAGATAATAATTGGACATTTTCGTCTCTTTTTCAGACTTTTTTTGTAGTTTCCACCACCACCACCTTACCAGTTTTACTACTTTCTGGAATTCATGGTCAATAAACCCCATTTATATAAAATTATACCTAATATTAGAGCTAAAAAAGCAGAAATTATGAATTATTGTGACTAATAGTTAAGATCAGAGGAATGAAAGAGCAGTTGGAAGGAATCCATTTTTATGGTAATTTGGTTCAAAAGAAACTCATATTTCAGATATAGACATTTATTAAAGGGACAAATTTGACCCGGGGACACCAGGAGGGTTGAGATCCCATGAGGTGTAGAGGGGGTCTGGCGGGGGTCTAGAGGGGGTCTGGAGGGGGTCTAGAGGTGTGGAGGAGGGTCTAGAGGTCTGGAGGAGGGTCTAGAGGTCCGGAGGGGGTCTAGAGGTCTAGAGGGGGTCTGGTGGGGGTCTAAAGGTCTGGAGGGGGTCTAGAGGTCTGGAGGGGGTCTAAAGGTCTGGAGGAGGGTCTAGAGGTCTGGAGGAGGTCTAGAGGTCTGGAGGGGGTCTAGAGGTCTGGAGGAGGTCTAAAGGTCTGGAGGGGGTCTAGAGGGGGTCTAGAGGTCTGGAGGGGGTCTAAAGGTCTGGAGGAGGGTCTAGAGGTCTGGAGGAGGTCTAGAGGTCTGGAGGGGGTCTAGAGGTCTGGAGGAGGTCTAAAGGTCTGGAGGGGGTCTAGAGGGGGTCTAGAGGTCTGGAGGGGGTCTAAAGGTCTGGAGGAGGGTCTAGAGGTCTGGAGGAGGTCTAGAGGTCTGGAGGGGGTCTAGTGGTCTGGAGGGGGTCTGGAGGTCTGGAGGGGGTCTAGAGGTGTGGAGGGGGTCTGGAGGGACTCGGCCGTCGGTTGCTCCGGTGAAAAGGAAGACGAGTCTCCGTGGTAACGGACTCCGCGTTGTCCTGTGACTGCTGTCCATTGACATGCATTGTAATCCAGTTGTATAATAGTACATATTGTAGTATACTTGGACCTGTACAGAAACTACAGAAACACACATTGTCGAGTTGTTTTCGTTTTGTTATTAACTTCTCTCTGGTTTGCTAATAAAACGCTGATGATACACGGCTTCGACATCGCTGCTTGCATGTGTGATGGATCTTCAAAATAAAAGCACTTCCTTCACTGGTCTCTGTGTTTTGTCGTCACTCAGATTTGATCCATTAACGTTGGTTTCATCTGCCTGTGAATGAGTTCTAGGATCAGGACTCAACCCATCATTTGACAGGACAGCCGTAAGTTCAACTCCGACCTGCGGCCCTTTGCTGCATGTCATCCCCCCCGCCCCCCCTCCCCTTTTATTTAAAAAAAAAGATTTTATTTTATTTCGACAGGACAGCTGAAGACATGAAAGGGGAGAGCGGGACGGGTGGGGGCGCCCGGGTAGCTCAGTTGGTAGAGCGGGCGCCCATGTGACAACGGACAAAGGTTCGACTCCCTGCACGTCTTTGCTGCATGCCCCCCCCCCTCCCTTTCATGTCTTCTGCTGTCCTATCACAATAAAGTAATCTCTTGTGTTTTTTAAAATAATCTTAAATAAAGAAAAGGGGAGAGGGGGGAGGTGGGGGGGGGATGACATGCAGCGAAGGACCGCAGGTTGGAGTTGAACCCCCGGCCCACTGCGCTGAGGAGTCAACCCTCCATGTGTGGGCGCGCGCTGCCACCTGCCCAACCCGGGCGGCCGACATGTCTTTATATGTTTCAAAGCAGATCACCATCTTCTGAAACTAAAAATAAATAAAGTACATTTCAAAGTTACTTGCACAATATTCAGGAAATTACGGTAATTACTGGGGAGACAAAGTATAGCCGGGTTGTCTGGGTCCCCCCCCCCCCCAAAGAAAATGCAACAAACGCTATATTTCCTGCATTGTGGTTATTTTTTGAGCCTTTTCTGCGTGCGCATGTCTTTATTTATGTAAATATTATTATTTATAATTAAGCTGCTGTATTAAAAAATATTAAAATAAACAAATTAGAATTTACACACATTACACACAAGCCGGAACTACACACACACACACACAGAGGGAGAGATAGACACAAACACACACACAGAGAGAGACAGACACACACAGACACACACACACACACACACAGAGAGACACACACACACAGCGAGAGAGAGACACACACACACACACAGAGAGACACACACACACAGCGAGAGAGAGACACACACACACATGCACACACACACACACACAGCGAGAGAGAGACACACACACACATGCACACACACACACACACAGCGAGAGACAGACACACACAGCGAGAGAGCACACACACACAGCGAGAGAGAGACACACACACACAGAGAGAATCACACACACAGCAAGAGAGAGACGCACACACACACACATGCACAGAGAGACACACACACACATAGAGAGAGAGAGAGAGAGACACACACACACAGCGAGAGAGAGACACACACACACATAGAGAGAGAGAGAGAGACACACACACACAGCGAGAGAGACACACACACACATAGAGAGAGAGAGAGACACACACACACATAGAGAGAGAGAGAGAGACACACACACATCCATGGCAAATTGTGATTATTGGGGGGGTTGACCCCCCCTTCCCCATCCACACCCTCAGCCCAACGCCCCGTGCACCGTCCCGAGGAGACACGTGGTCCAAGCCGGGGTCGCGGGGACCGGAGCGGACCCGCACTAGGACCCAGAGCGGAAGCTGTCACAGTCCTCGCGGTAAATATAGAAGCGGCAGCGGCGTGTAGATCCGAGCAGTTTGGGGGTCACGAGCAGACCTGAACAGACCGGATCAGCGGGAACCGACCCCGGTCTGCAGGAGCGAGCAGGAAACCTTGTCCTCTGACACCCCCCCAAGACAGTTTACCTGCAAGGAGCCGGACGGCTGCACGTGAGTCCGTGTGTCCTTCAGTGAGACGTTCACTGACTCCTGTACTATAGGTGATGTTGTTGTATTATTATCTAGTATCCTAGCCCTCGTGTTGTCTTCACGTTCACCAGAATCTTTTGCCGCCTTTTCCGATGATTTTAATGTTTATTATTATACAAAACAATTCATTTCTCTCGAATCTCTTGGTACTTGAGTAGATTTTTTATACCGGTAATTTTACTTGTACTTAAGTAAAAGTAAAAAAATCATCAAAGCATTGGTGTGATTTACATGGGGGGGGGGGGGGGGGATGTGAAGCAACCCCCGATTTAATAATCAAAACTGGCCAGAGCAACCAACCAGAAAATGATGTTTGACGCTCTAAATAAATTGTTTATATATATATATATATATATATATATATATATATATATATATATATAAAGCGTTGGGGACAACATGAAGACAACATGAGGACAACATGAGGACAACATGAAGGCAACATGAGGACAACATGAAGACAACATGAAGGCAACATGAGGGCAACATGAGGGCAACATGAAGACATGAGGACAACATGAGGGCAACATGAGGGCAACATGAGGACAACATGAGGACAACATGAGAGCAACATGAGGACAACATGAGGGCAACATGAGGACAACATGAGGGCAACATGAAGACAACATGAGGACAACATGAGGGCAACATGAAGACATGAGGACAACATGGAGACATGAAGACAACATGAAGACAACATGAAGGCAACATGAGGACAACATGAGGGCAACATGAGGACAACATGAGGGCAACATGAAGACAACATGAGGACAACATGAGGGCAACATGAGGACAACATGAGGACAACATGGGGACAACATGAGGGCAACATGAGAGCAACATGAGGACAACATGAGGACAACATGAAGACAACATGAGGACAACATGAGGGCAACATGAGGACAACATGAAGACAACATGAGGACAACATGAGGGCAACATGAAGACAACATGAGGACAACATGAGGGCAACATGAGGACAACATGAGGACAACATGGGGACAACATGAGGGCAACATGAGAGCAACATGAGGACAACATGAGGACAACATGAAGACAACATGAGGGCAACATGAGGGCAACATGAGGACAACATGAAGACAACATGAAGACAACATGAGGACAACATGAAGACAACATGAAGACAACATGAAGGCAACATGAAGACAACATGAGGACAACATGAGGGCAACATGAGGACAACATGAGGGCAACATGAGGACAACATGAGGGCAACATGAAGACAACATGAGGACAACATGAGGGCAACATGAGGACAACATGAGGGCAACATGAGGACAACATGAGGGCAACATGAGGACAACATGAGGGCAACATGAGAGCAACATGAAGGCAACATGAGGACAACATGAGGACAACATGAGGGCAACATGAGGACAACATGAGGACAACATGAAGACAACATGAGGACAACATGAGGACAACATGAGGGCAACATGAGGACAACATGAAGACAACATGAGGACAACATGGGGACAACATGAGGGCAACATGAAGACAACATGAAGACAACATGAGGACAACATGAAGACAACATCAGGACAACATGAAGACAACATGAAGACAACATGAGGACAACATGAAGACAACATGAAGACAGCATGAAGACAACATGAAGACAACATGAGGGCAACATGAAGACATGAGGACAACATGAAGACAACATGAGGGCAACATGAAGGCAACATGAGGACAACATGAAGACAACATGAAGACAACATGAGGACAACATGAAGACAGCATGAGGGCAACATGAAGACAACATGAAGACAGCATGAAGACAACATGAGGACAACATGAGGGCAACATGAGGGTTAAGTCTCCTAAACTATTAATCGTGGAGTTGTCTGATCAGAATCTGTCTCTCTGTCTTGTCCACAGTGTCCCCGAGAGCGGCGGCGAGGACGGAGGCCTGCGAGGGTCAGCTGACCAGGATGCTGCAGCTGTGCCAGGTCACGTGCGCGCTCTTCATCAGCAACGGGCGCTCCGCCTGCAGCGAGGAGCTGCTGCAGCGCTCCGGCGTGACGCTCTGCATCAACGTGTCCCGGCAGCAGCCGTTCCCCCCCGCCGCCGCCGCCGTCGCCAGGCTGCAGATCCCCGTCTACGACGACCCCGCCGAGGACCTGTACGCCCACTTCGACCGCGCCGCCGACGCCATCCAGGCCGAGGCCGACCGGGGGGGGCGCTGCGTCGTGTACTGCAAGAACGGACGCAGCCGCTCGGCCACCGTCTGCATCGCCTACCTGATGAAGCACCGCGGCCTGGCGCTCGCCGAGGCGCTGCAGGTGGGCGGCGTCACCACGGCAACCCAGAATACTCAGAATACTCCAAATACTCAGAATACCCAGAATACCCAGAATACTCAGAATACTCAGAATAGAATACTCAAAATACTCAGAATACTCAGAATACCCAGAATACTCAAAATACCCAGAATACTCAAACTACCCAGAATACTCAGAATACCCAGAATACTCAGAATACCCAGAATACTCAGAATACCCAGAATACTCAAAATAGAATACTCAAAATACTCAGAATACTCAGAATACTCAAAATACCCAGAATACTCAAAATACCCAGAATACTCAAAATACCCAGAATACTCAGAATACCCAGAATACTCAAAATAGAATACTCAAAATACCCAGAATACTCAGAATACCCAGAATACTCAAATAGAATACTCAAAATACTCAGAATACTCAGAATACTCAAAATACCCAGAATACTCAGACATACCCAGAATACTCAGAATACTCAGAATACTCAGAATACCCAGAATACTCAGAATACTCAGAATACTCAAAATACCCAGAATACTCAAAATACCCAAAATACTCAAAATACTACCAATATTTTCGCCATTTTTTCATAATATTGGTAGAATTGTCGTCTCCTATTTGTCTCCTTTTCGTTATCTTTTCGTCTCCTTTTCAACGCCTTTTTGTCTCCTTTTTCGTCTCCTTTTCAGTACCTTTTTGTTGCCTTTTCGTCACCTTTCCGTCGGAGATTTATCTTTTTAAAGTAACAAAACAAACATATTGTCCTAACATTAGTTATTGATGAGTTCTCAAACACACAGAGCTAGAAGACATAGAAGCTGAATAGAGGTTGCAGAGCTGCTGACACTTTCTTTCCAGTGACACGTGTCCCTGAACGTTACATCGAGCCGAGTCGGCAGAAATTAAGCCAGTCAGGGTGTCCGTTACCAAGGTGCCCTCGAGCAGCACGCTGACGTGATCGTGCTCAGAGGGGCCGGACACAACGATGAGAAACGTTCCACTTCTGCTCGGCCGCTGTAATATTTACTAACCCTCGTGTTGTCTTCACCTCCGGGACCCTCTCGGGTCCCTCGGGTCAAACTGAAGGACGCTGATTTACAGGTAGAACAAATGTACTTAACACGTAAGAGACGTCTCCTGTTTCAACAGCCAATAGGAAGTCAGCTGGTGGAGTCTCCAGAGGCTGGTTTTAGGACGTAAGAGACGTCTCCTCTTTCAACAGCCAATAGGAAGTCAGCTGGTGGAGTCTCCAGAGGCTGGTTTTAGGACGTAAGAGACGTCTCCTGTTTCTACAGCCAATAGAGAAGTCAGCTGGCGGAGTCTCCAGAGGCTGGTTTTAGGACGTAAGAGACGTCTCCTGTTCAACAGCCAATAGGAAATCAGCTGGTGGAGTCTCCAGAGGCTGGTTTTAGGACGTAAGAGACGTCTCCTGTTTCAACAGCCAATAGGAAGTCAGCTGGTGGAGTCTCCAGAGGCTGGTTTTAGGACGTAAGAGACGTCTCCTGTTCAACAGCCGATAGAGAAGTCAGCTGGTGGAGTCTCCAGAGGCTGGTTTTAGGACGTAAGAGACGTCTCCTGTTCAACAGCCGATAGAGAAGTCAGCTGGTGGAGTCTCCAGAGGCTGGTTTTAGGACGTAAGAGACGTCTCCTGTTTCTACAGCCAATAGGAAGTCAGCTGGTGGAGTCTCCAGAGGCTGGTTTTAGGACGTAAGAGACGTCTCCAGTTCAACAGCCAATAGGAAGTCAGCTGGTGGAGTCTCCAGAGGCTGGTTTTAGGACGTAAGAGACGTCTCCTGTTTCAACAGCCAATAGGAAGTCAGCTGGTGGAGTCTCCAGAGGCTGGTTTTAGGACGTAAGAGACGTCTCCTGTTTCTACAGCCAATAGAGAAGTCAGCTGGCGGAGTCTCCAGAGGCTGGTTTTAGGACGTAAGAGACGTCTCCTGTTCAACAACCAATAGGAAATCAGCTGGTGGAGTCTCCAGAGGCTGGTTTTAGGACGTAAGAGACGTCTCCTGTTCAACAGCCGATAGAGAAGTCAGCTGGTGGAGTCTCCAGAGGCTGGTTTTAGGACGTAAGAGACGTCTCCTGTTTCTACAGCCAATAGGAAGTCAGCTGGTGGAGTCTCCAGAGGCTGGTTTTAGGACGTAAGAGACGTCTCCTGTTTCTACACCCAATAGGATGTCAGCTGGTGGAGTCTCCAGAGGCTGGTTTTAGGACGTAAGAGACGTCTCCAGTTCAACAGCCAATAGAGAAGTCAGCTGGTGGAGACTCCAGAGGCTGGTTTTAGGACGTAAGAGACGTCTCCTGTTTCAACAGCCAATAGGAAGTCAGCTGGTGGAGTCTCCAGAGGCTGGTTTTAGGACGTAAGAGACGTCTCCTGTTCAACAGCCGATAGAGAAGTCAGCTGGTGGAGTCTCCAGAGGCTGGTTTTAGGACGTAAGAGACGTCTCCAGTTTCTACAGCCAATAGGAAGTCAGCTGGTGGAGTCTCCAGAGGCTGGTTTTAGGACGTAAGAGACATCTCCTGTTCAACAGCCAATAGGAAGTCAGCTGGTGGAGTCTCCAGAGGCTGGTTTTAGGACGTAAGAGACGTCTCCTGTTTCTACAGCCAATAGAGAAGTCAGCTGGTGGAGTCTCCAGAGGCTGGTTTTAAGACGTAAGAGACGTCTCAAATGATCGTGAAAGCGTTTCACTTTAATCTTCTATTCTTTCTTTCCAGAGACTATGATAAAAACATGTTGCTTGTTCATATTAGAGTGTAACTTCGTTCATTAACAGGTTTATTTACTCGTAACGTCTCGCTGTCTCTCGTCCCCAGAAAGTGAAGACGGCTCGTCGCGAGATCGATCCGAACCCTGGCTTCCTGTCTCAGCTGCAGAGATACGAGCAGGAGCTGAAGAAGAGACGGAGAGGACAGAAAGAGAGACAGACTGAGAGGACAGACAGACAGTAAGACAGACAGAGAGACAGACTGAGAGGACAGACAGACAATAAGACAGACTAGGAGGACAGACTGACAGACAGACAGGCTGTCCCTGTTATCAGTGGGGATTCATAATTACTAATAATATGTTAGATTAATGTTAAAACTACACAAATTAAGACTAATTTGGAGGACCCCCCTGCATGACTCTGAGGACCCCCTAGGGGCCCCGGACCTCCTGTTGAAGACCCTGCTTTAAAACATTATAGCTGCAGTTCCAGCTTTTACCTCGAGGTGGAAACATTTCCACAGAAGATGAATCTGAAGCACAGAAAGATAAAACTTAACCCTTAAGTTGTCAAAAATTTAACATTTTTATCAAAGAATTTAACATTTTTGTCTCTTTTTCAGACTTTTTTTGTAGTTTCATTCATTTATATAGAATTATACCTAATATTAGAGTTAAAAAAGCAGAAATTATGAATTATTTTGACTAATAGTTAAGATCAGAGGAATGTTGAGTCAAAGCTGATTAGAAAACATTTAAATTTACACCTGAAATTCAATGAAAGTGATTAATTGTATTTGCAAAGAGTGCTGTATTAGCATATTTCTGAGTTTAATATATTTTTAAAAGGGGTCAAATTTGTCCCGAGGACAACAGGAGGGTTAAAGGTCTAGCTGTGTAAATGTATATGAACGCAGGATTTACCAATAATGTACTTTAAATATTATATATATTATATATTATATATATTTATGTCCGACAGCACAACATCCTCTAACAAGCCATCAAGCTATGGAGCCATAAGAGTGTCATAAAGAATAATATAATAACAAATATGTAAAAGAATAAGAAAATAAATGTGGAAATATAAAGACCAATAAAATATAAAAGCATCATTCATCCTCACATTTATTTGTTCATTTAATTGGTGAATATTATATATATATATTATAAATATTTATTTAGTTTTTGCACATAAAAAACTTGCTTCTTTATTTTCTTTTTAATTTATTTATTTAATTGGCTACTGTTGATTGACAGCTTGGCTCCTCAGGGAAAAATAAAAAGAATACAAATAAAAATTAAATTTCTTTATTTGCAAATTTTTTAATTAATTATTTCCACATTTATTGATTTACTTATTCTTATTTTCCTTTTCATGTTTTCACACCTATTCATTTGTTTACATATTCATTTTATTTATTTTTCTTTATATTCCACATTTATTATCTCATTCTTTTACTGATTTATCCTTTTTTTCTGACACTTGTATGACTCCATATATAAATATCTTAGACTTTACTCAACTTAGTAAATAACAGAGAGAAAAAGACTTACGCTCAGGTAAAAACATATCAAGGTAACACATTATTCTAAAATGTATACGCAGAAAAAGATAAAGATATTAAATGTAGCAGCGGCAGCTTACTATCAACGCAGGATAGAAAATATTCCAACAGTTTTGGAGACTAATTATCAGGATCCTGCGTGATTCAGAAATGTCATTTTAAATAGGGCTGGGTTAAAATAACCGATTCTCCGATTAAAATCGGATAGATTATTGATGGACACAAGACACACGGCTCAAGAGAAAGAAAACTATAGAAAACTAAATTAAAAATATGCCTGGAAAAGTAGTCTTTACTCAGAGAAACAAGGTTACGTAACGTAACTAAGCGTTTCATTGGAGCACTAACAAGGAAGGAGGCTGCTCTCGGATTGATTTATGACCGTTTGACCAGAGAGAGAGAGAGAGAGAGAGAGAGAGAGAGAGAGAGAGAGAGGGAGAAAATGAGTGACAGAGAGAGATACAGCGAGAGGGAGAGAGAGAGAGAGAGATGGAGAGACAGACAAAGCAAGAGCATGAGACAGAATATTGCATCTAAAAAAACAGGTACTTTACCCTTCAAACGCATCTCTACCTAAATACTCTGTCAAACATTAATTCCTCTCCTACTACTTAGAGAGAGAGAGAGGGAGGGGGAGAAAGAGAGAGGGAGAAAGTGAGTGACAGAGAGAGACACAGCAAGAGGGAGAGACAGGGGGAGAGAGAGAGGGAGAAAGTGAGTCACAGTGAGACAGAGACTGGGAGAGAAGGAGAGAGAGAGACATGAAGAGAGAAAGGGGGA
>CM057248.1:27711669-27726747 GCA_029931835.1 Etheostoma nigrum
TGCAAAGGCTTACATGTTAGCAGACAGCTATTATATTATGTATTATATATTATTTCCACATCCAGCAGAAACAGAGCAACATGGTGTCTAATATAGGTGTAATATAATATTATATAATATATAAATATAACATGCAGACTTCATTGTCTGAATGTGTCTTGGATAATAATATTGAGACCTGGAAGCTGGAGAGGTGCCAGTTCACTTCCTGGGCACTGCCAAGGTGCTCTTGAGCAAGGCATCGAACCCCCCCTCAACCGCTCAGGGCGCTGGTCCCCCACTGGCACTCTGACATCTCTCCATTAGTGCATGTATAGGTCCTGAGCATGTGTGTGTATTTGTGTATTTCAGGCCTGTGTGTAGTGTGTAAATTGTAATTTCAATAAAAGAGTCTAAAGTATAATTAAAAGCAGTTTAATACTGTAGCTAATTATCAAAGATTTTTTCTTTCAGGATGCATGCAAAACCAGCGATATGGTCCTTGAATAGATGAAAAGTCATTTGTAAGAATAGGACTCTTAACTGCATTTTAGATCTAAAGCATTTTGAGACAACATCACATAGTTATATGTTCGTTTTTTACAATCAGAGAAAAATTGAAAACCACCATTTAGACGCCGAGTTTCCTCCTGGCTCGGCTCTGGAGGAAGTGACCAGACATTAAATTAGATAAGATATACCTTTTATAGACTCACAGCATGGTAATTCAGGTGGTGCTGAGTTCAGGTTTACTTTAACAACATGCATGTAAAAACATGAACTGTACTCTGCAGTTAAAGTAGGTGTGACGCTCTGTGCAACTGTGCACTTTGGAAATAAAAGCTGATTGGTTAGTTGCTGGTGGCTCCATGTGGGGTAGGGGTGTGCAAAAAAAATCGATTCAAGCTCTACAGATTCAAAATGGACCAATAGAATTCAAAAAAATCAATTCGTTTTTTTTATTTAAATTTTTTTTTGTACTGACGTGTATACTTTCACATGGGAAAAGTACTTTAACCCTGGTGTTGTCTCCACTTCGGGACCCTCTCGTGTCCCTCGGGTCAAACCCGGGACTTATTTGGGGTTTTAAAAACAACTCTGAAATAAAATTTCAATTTCATAATCTATTAACAAATATTGTCTTTATCTCCATTTCCAACAGCTGAGATAACATCTATGTTTAGGGAATGCATCAGTCTCTATTAGAACACAATTAAACATGGAAGTGGGGTTAGTTTTATGTCATAAGGTTATAATTCATGTTAAAAATCCACTATGGAAACAACATAAGTGTCATATCCAGAATAATGTTCTGAGTCAGGAATACATGTTTATCACAGGAAATAAGGTACGGACGCTGATTTCAGGTAGGAAAACATGTAACTTTAACCATTTTCCTTCTTGTAAAATTTTGAAATGGGTCAATTTGACCCGAATACCAAACATTACACCATATATTTACACACCGTGACTCGTTTTGGTATTTAAGAATCGATTTTGAATCGAATCTTGAGCCTAAAAATCTATATTGAATTGTGACATTTTCTGAGTCGTGCACCTCTAATGTACGGGTCCACTAAAGTGATAAGTTGGATAGTTTGAAGTGTGGTTGTATTCATAGTCAGTTAGATTGTTAGTTTTGTTGGCTCCAAACCCTTTAAAACACCAAAATCACACAATAATACAAACAGACTAACCGACGTGTTCTGCCTGGTAAAATTATTGTTTTTGTCAAAGGAGTCTGGTGGTTGTAACCCTCCTGTCGTCCTCCGGCTCAAATCTGACCCCCTTAAAAAATGTCTCTATCTGAAATATGAGTTTCTTTTTAACCAAATTACCATAAAAAATGGATTGGATTCCTTCCAACGCTCTTTCATTCCTCTGGTCATAACTATTAGTCACAATAATTTATAATTTCTGCTTTTTTTAACTCAAATATTAGGTTTAATTCTATATAAATAAGGGTTATTGAGCATGAATCCCAAAAAGTATAAAACTAGTAAGGTGACAACATGAGAACAACATGAGGACAACATGAGGACAACATGAGGACAACATGAAGACAACATGAAGACAACATGAGGACAACATGAGGGCAACATGAGGACAACATGAGGACAACATGAGGACAACATGAGGGCAACATGAAGACAACATGAGGACAACATGAGAACAACATGAGGACAACATGAGGACAACATGAGGACAACATGAAGACAACATGAAGACAACATGAGGACAACATGAGGACAACATGAAGACAACATGAGGACAACATGAGGACAACATGAGGACAACATGAGGACAACATGAGGACAACATGAGGACATGAGGACAACATGAGGACAAAGTGAAGGCAACATGAAGACAACATGAGGACAACATGAGGGCAACATGAAGACAACATGAAGGCAACATGAAGACAACATGAGGACAACATGAGGACATGGGGACAACATGAAGACAACATGAGGACAACATGAGGACAACATGAAGGCAACATGAGGACAACATGAGGACATGGGGACAACATGAAGACAACATGAGGACAACATGAGGACAACATGAAGGCAACATGAGGGCAACATGAGGGCAACATGAAGACAACATGAGGACAACATTAGGACATGGGGACAACATGAGGACAACATGAGGGCAACATGAGGGCAACATGAAGACAACATGAGGACAACATGAGGACAACATGAAGACAACATGAGGACAACATGAGGACAACATGAGGGCAACATGAGGGCAACATGAAGACAACATGAGGACAACATGAGGGCAACATGAGGACAACATGAGGACAACATGAGGACAACATGAAGACGACATGGGGACAACATGAGGACAACATGAGGGCAACATGAGGGCAACATGAAGACAACATGTGGACAACATGAGGACAACATGGGGACAACATGAGGACAACATGAGGGTTAAGTTTTATCCTCACATTTGTAGATGCAGTCATTGTTGATTTTGTCAGGTCTAAAATATTGAGTATCACCCGACTTACACTGAGCTTTATCTCAATTGAAGAGTTTTTGGACCTAATATGCCGATATTTTCTGAATTATGCACAAAAAAAGAAACCAAAACACAAATACTCAGAAGAAAGTTAACTTTTAATTTCAGACAACAACCACATTGCACGGATCACAGCTTACATCTAACAATGACACAGTCGGCGAGGGCTGAAGAGGATTTATTTAATTTTTTTACCCCTGTTATGCCCCCTTTCTGCAGAGTCTGATCACCGGCTCTATCGCCCAATCACGTCCAGAAATCCTCTTAAAGGTGCACTATACTGCTCGGGATCTCAGATATATATATATATATATATATAGTATGATAAATAGTTATATTATACTGTATATTTATAGTTGTCATGAAAATTCAGGTAAAAAATGACTATGATGCATGTAAAATAAGTCCACTTGTTCCTGAAAATCATTTTCACCATAGACCAGCATTGTGTAAGAGACTTCTGTAAAACTGTCGACAAGACCCCTCAAACTTCAAACAAGGTTGATTTTGACTCTTTCTTTCTCAACTTTTTCTGGCTTTTGTCTGAAATAAAATGACTACAATAAAATGTCGGAGGACTCGTGATCGAAGCAGCCGCTTTGGTTGCAATTTAATACAATTAATTTCTTTCTCAGGCATCGAACTTTGTGCGTCATAAACATTTGGAAAGGCAAAATGTATTAAGGCTCTAAAACTAACCTGCAGCAAACTGAACTCTTACTTAAAAATACATCAACTCTGAAGAAGTCATTTTATCACATGAGCAGGTAAAAAACCACTACAGACAACCGAAAAAGTCTGCGACCAACTCACCGGCCATTTATTAAAGTAAGTTCCTGATTAAATGCATTTAGGCTACATGCATTTCATATTTCAGTAAATGCTGAATCAAAAGAGTAAATTCATCTCAACATTTAAAGGAGGGGTGTTTTCCTGTATCACAGTTCTTGCTAATTTCTTTAAATATCTCATACTTTCTCTAAGATGTTAATACAACAGGCTGTTTTGAGTTTTTTTTAACACACACTGCACGCAAAAGATATCTGAGCTGATGACGGCCAAAGTTATTCTGATTAATCCTGACAGGAACATGAATGTCTGAACCAGATTTCATGGACATCCATCCAATTAAGTTATTTCATCCAAAACCACAAATGTCACAAGTCATGGTAGACTTAGAGGAAACTTTGGGGATTTTTGTTGTTTTTTTGCAGTGTGATAACAGCGCTCTCGTTGACCTTTTACCTCCTAACACACTCAACCACCAACCACCATGTCCACAACGGCAGTCCACAAATGAAAGCGAGTCAATGTTTAATATACCATTGAAATGTTCGGTGTGACGGAATACCCCTCCTTTAAAACTTGCAGTTATAAATACACTGAGTGTTTGATTGGGTGTGTGTGTGTGTGTGGACTCTTCTTCGTCTCTACCTGCGACTGACTGACTAGAGCCTAAAGCTGTGGTGGGGCGGTGGTGGATGGCGGAGGGTCCTCCCAGGTGAAGTCGCCCGGTTTATAATGAGGCTCGGGTACGAACAGTCGGCCAAAGGGCATTTCACAGAAGTCAGGGTGCAGCAGGTACCCGGAGAAGGTACTGCTGCTGCCGCCGTCGGTGTAGAGGCCGTTGGTGAGGTCGTTCTTCACCTGCAGCCACACCCGGTCGGACGTTTTCAGGGTCAGGACGATGGTCTGGCTGGTGGTGGAGCGGCTATATGCTTCTGTGTTTTTGACTACAGGGTTGAAGTTAACGAACAGGCCCACCGTAAGGGGCTTTGTGACCACTGCCAGGTTAAAGGTGAAAACGTAGGTGCCGTTGACGGGGGCCGTGTATATGCCCATGATTGGGTTAAAGTGCCCCTGCTGGTTGCTAATGACGACCGGGAACGGGACCGGCCAGTCTGGAGCAGGGAACGACTGGTCGACGGCTGCAGAGAATGCAGATTGGATGGCCGGGGTGCAGGGCCCAGGTGGCCCCATCATCCCCATGTTGCCTTCGTTGCCTTTTGGTCCAACGGGGCCCTGGATACCCATTGCACCAGTGTCCCCTTTGTCCCCTTTTGTCCCGCTTATTCCTGGAGTCCCATTAGTGCCGTTCACCCCATCTTTGCACATACACACCCCTTTCTCACCCTGATCACCCTTCGTTCCGTTTTGGCCGGGTTCACCAGGTTTACCCATGTCACCCTTATCGCCCATAAGACCTTTGAGTCCCATAGGTCCCTGGACCCCAGGCAGGCCCCGGGCTCCGGCTGGTCCAGGTACGCCTTGTAGACCTGGTGGACCCTCGACACTCTGGCAAGTGGCAGGACATGTGCCGGTTTCTCCCTGGGGGCCTTGTGAGCCTGGGGGGCCTTCCGATCCTTGGTCCCCTTTGTCTCCTGGAGACACAATATTTGCATTAAATTTATAGACGTACAAAGCCATATTGGGCAAGACCAGTGGCCGAGACCGAGACAAGTCCGAGTCCAAATACTAGCGAGTCCGTCTGAGTCTAAATACTAGCGAGTCCAAGACAAGTCAGAGACCATAGAAAACTGGTCTCGAGTCCAAGACCGGACTCGAGTACTACAGCTCTGTTGGACAATGTCACATCATTAAACTTTTGTATCTCTGAAACCGTGATGTTGTCTTGGTGATAGTGATGTTAATGTAACACTAATAACCTTTAACATAGAGTGAGCTTTTAATGTAGAGTGATCATTGCGAACCTTTGTAGCCTCGCTCGCCCTTCATCCCGGTGAAGCCCTGAGGGCCCATCTGCCCCATCTGCCCCATGTCTCCTTTCTCACCTGCAACGACAAAGACAGAAATCATTACAATAGAAATACAAAAGCAACATGAGGTGACCCGCATTAAGACACACTAAGTCAATGGTTTATTGAAAAGCAACCATTCCTTGGTCCAGTAGGGGGGGTGGGGATCACCAGACGCCTCCCGATACGATATCATCACGATACTTATGCCACAATACGATATTATTGCGATTTTATTTATTTATATTGCAATTTATAACCTTTTCTCCAACTTCTAATGTTTCCCAATTTCAAATGACGTCCCCCGAAAGGAAACTTTCTGTTTTATCTAAAAAGATAGATTTCTCTGTTTGTTCATATCACTTCAGTTTTGCTTGCCTGACTTGCTGTCGTCCGTTGGGGAAGGGGGGGGGGGCGGCTTTCACCTGACATTTCAACCTGACATGCTCGGTTGGAAGGCGGGCACTGATTGGTGGAGAGCTGACCCGGAAATGACCAGTGGGATGAGTGTGACTAGAGTCTTTCAAAATCTGAGGAACATCTGAACCATGTTTTACTACATTTGTGGGGACCAAAAACTGGGAATACAGTATACTTATGGGGTCCTGACAGCTTTGTGGGGACAAAATGCTGGTCCCCACAACGTTAAAGGGCTGTTTGAGGGTTAAGACTTGGTTTTAGGATCAGGGTTAGAATTAGGTTATGGTTAGGGTTAGGGTTAAGGGTTAAGGTTAGGCATTTAGGTTTGGTCCCCACAAAGATAGTGAGACACACTTGTGTGTGTGTGTGTGTGTATGTGTGTGTGTGTGTGTGTGTGTGTGTGTGTGTGTGGACCAGGTTTTACTACATTTGTGGGGACCAAAAACTGGGAATACAGTATACTTATGGGGTCTTGACAGCTTTGTGGGGACAAAAGGCTGGTCCCCATAACGTTAAAGGGCTGTTTGAGGAATAAGACCTGGTTTTAGGATCAGGGTTAGAATTAGGTTATGGTTAGGGTTAGGGTAAGGGTTAAGGTTAGGCATTTAGGTTTGATGGTTAAGGTTAGGGTAAGGGTTAAGGTTAGGCATTTAGGTTTGATGGTTAAGGTTAGGGTAAGGGGCTAGGGAATGCATTATGTCAATGACTGGTCCCCACAAAGATAGTGAGACACACTCGGCCGATTTCTCACTTCAAATGTTTTCAGAAACACGTTGTCGTTGAACTATTTTAGTAAAATATGAGATTGTATTCTGACGGTCTGGCTTTGAATTTCCGGAGAAACCAGACTCGGTTGACGCGTTCGTCCAATCAGCTGCCGTCGGCATCGCTGCGGTGTGTTTTTTTGGGACGCATTTATTCATTCTGACTGCCTTTCCTGCCAAAGGTCAGCCGTCGGGTTAGTGTGTCAGGGCTTCTACTCACCAACAGATCATAACCTCAACAGCTACACTGATAAACGGGCTGGAACGAGCCACATGGACCGGAACAACTTTCACCAGGATTCATTTTTCTAACTCACATATCATAATTGATTGAAAGCTCACAGTTCACAGAATTATTCTACACAAAGTGGCTTTTATAGAGAGCAGGTCAACTTAGTTTCTCTGTCAAATCTAGAACCAGATAAGAAGATTCATAAAAATCAGACTAGCAGTTCCCCCTGCTTCCAGTCTTAGAGGTTAAGCTAGGCCAACCAAGCCCCGGACCAACCTCTGGGCTGGATACTGTTGGAATCTATAATTGCTTTGCTTAAATATTGTGTGAATTATAATCATCGTTTGAGGGTGTTGTGTTCAGTAGGGGTGAGTAGATGTTGCAGTGGAAAAGAACATCAGGCTAATGTTACAGTTGCAGAGATAACACCAGACAAAGGAGTAGTCCATAGTCCTTGTAATAAATGATGTGCTTCCATGACCTTGTTTGTATCTACCAAAACCTAAAGTTGCTGAGCTCTCTGTTGGGAGTGTCTGAAATGTGTGAATAAGGGGACAGCCGAGGAAGAGGAACTAAGACAATTGGGTGATCTACTGCAAGAGACGTGTCTCTCTGCACTTTGCCTGCATCTTGTCTCCAGAACGCTAAAGGGGTGGCAGTAGCTAGTCCGTAGGGAGTTTGGTTGGGAACCAGAGGGTCACTGGTTCAAGTCCCCATATGGACCAAAAGGTACGGAGTACGAATCGGTGGCTGGAGACTTTACCTTTGCTCTTGAGCAAGGCATCATACCCCCGCCCCTCTTACAATGTTAGTTGTTAACTAACAAAGTATGGACACAGAGTGTAAATTGTAGTTTCCCCATTGGGGATCAATAAACAGATCCAAATTAAATTAAAGTACACGCCATACTCCAACTGCAATCCTCTTCCTAAAAAAGAACCTTGGGGCATAATTGTAGCCCAACAAATACTCAGAGATGAAACTGATGTCCATCTGAAGATCACCGATCGGGGTATTGTGTCCACAGGATTGGACATTATTAAGTGATGTGACCGTTGTGATTGCAAGCTAGCCTGCAGATGTGCAGCCCCAAACTGCAACAACAAGGCAAGAGGTTGTGTTGTGTTTGCTGTCCTCTCCAGTAGAGTGACGGAGAGTGCTTTTTTGTGTAACTCACCCTTTATCCCCTGACGGCCTGTGAATCCTGGTCGACCCTGGAACCCCGTCATCCCTCTTGGCCCAGGACTCCCAGGAAAACCTGATCAACGATTACAGTCAGCTATTGCTTAATTTACAGTCTCCACCTTTTCCTGCAGAGACCAGTGGTTCTGCTGTCATGGCACTTTGAACTGGTTTTACAATGAAGGAGAGGAAAACCCCATTTCCTAAAATACTGTATACGTGTAGACTAGGCCTCAGAAAACTCAAGTCTAGTTGCCTTGAAACAAGTGTAATAATCTATGGCAAACTGCTTCAGGAGGTTATCCAAACCCAAGGTTTAAGCTTTCTACAAAAGGATTGTTCTCCCTTAAAACACTGTTTATGCTATGCATTATCAAAAATAAGTATTAAATTAGAGAAGCCATCACAAGAAACAGTATGGTATCTGGATGTAACAGGAGGCAAACAACATTGAAATGCAGTTTAATTTTTTCTTTTTACCAGACATGTAATTTTAAATTGATCTACAAACCTGGAGGCCCCCGGTCTCCGCGGTCTCCTTTGGGCCCCCCGGTGCCCTTACAGTACGAACAGATGCAGAATAAAGGAATCTGGTCGATAGGCGGCGGAACTGGTTGGTTCAACAGCATGTCGCAGATTGCCATATTAGGCATGGGGGGCATCGACGGGTCAATGGGCCCTAATGCCCGGAGGTCAGTCATGTTGCCCTCGGGTGGCCAAGGTTGTCCGGGGGGCATCGGCATCGGCATCGGCATCTGAATGCCGCGGGTGTAAGGTAACCACGGGGCACTTATCTCCTCAGACGACTCACTTGAACCAGAAGACTCCTTAACTTCTAAGCTACTGTTCCAGTGGTGGGTGTTGGGGTCCTTCTCACTGGAAACCTTGATGGAGGTGTTGGTGTTGGTGTTGGTTGGCAGCAGCATGGCTGAGCAGAGGGAGGAGAGGACGAGGAGTCCCAGCAGCCTCGACAACATCTGGAGGAGGAGGAGGAGGATGGGAGCCCAGAGGACGAAGGTAGGAAGGTAGGTAGGAAGGTAGGTAGGTAGGTAGGAAGGTAGGTAGGTAGGTAGGTAGGTAGGTAGGTAGGTAGGTAGGTAGGTAGGAAGGTAGGTAGGTAGGTAGGTAGGTAGGAAGGAAGGTAGGTAGGTAGGTAGGTAGGTAGGTAGGTAGGTAGGTAAGAAGGTAGGTAAGTAGGAAGGTAGGTAGGAAGGTAAGTAGTTAGGAAGGTAGGAAGGTAGGAAGGAAGGTAGGAAGATAGGTAGGAAGGTAGGTAGGAAGGTAGGTAGATAGGTAGGTAGGTAGATAGGTAGATATATATTGATCCCAATAAAATGAGAAATTCTAGTGTTCCAGCAGCAAAATCAGTCACACAGCACAGAATATAAATATAAATGAAATACTAGGATACAATATACATACATACAACATACTGTACATGAAATAATAATAGGATAAAATACAAGAACAAATATTTTGAATATATACAAGTTGGGAATACAAAAATGTACAACTGCTTAAATAGTATGATAGGTAAGATAATTACACGTGTGAAAATCTTCACACATCATTCAGTCGAGTGTTCATTCTGTATTTTTAGCTTAATTTGCCTTAACTGAACAGCTGATGCGTGATATTACGTGATATAACGTCTCGCAATGTAACACATAACATGTCCTCCACAGCTAACAAGGTAGCGATGGAGTTTTTCACACTGTCGTCATGGCTGAGCGGGCAAAAAAGAAACAGAAAGCTCGGAAAGTATTGTCGGAGGAACAGAGAAAGAAATCTGGATCAGAAATATGCGAGGTTGAAAATGTTGAGAAGGCGACAAAATATTGGAGAAAAAAAATGTACTAAATATTGGAAAAAGTGACAAAAACTACAAAAAAAACACTGGAAGTAAGTGTCAAAAACTTCGGAAAAACCAGCAAAATGTCGAAAAAGTGACAAAACGTCAATAAAAGGGACAAAGACATGGGGGGGGGGGCAATAAAAATGTTGAAAAGCAACAAAAAACGTCACATTTGGAAAAAGTGACAAATACTAATAAAAAAAACACTGGAAGTAAGCGTCAAAAACTTCGGAAAAAACAGCTAAAATGTCGAAAAAGTGACAAAACGTCAATAAAAGGGACAAAGACATGGGGGGGGGGACGATAAAAATGTTGAAAAAAAAACAAAAAACGTAAAATTTGGAAAAAGTGACAAATACTAATAAAAAAAACACTGGAAGTAAGCGTCAAAAACTTCGGAAAAAACAGCTAACATGTCGAAAAAGTGACAAAACGTCAATAAAAGGGACAAAGACATGGGGGGGGATGATAAAAATGTTGAAAAAAAACAAAAAAACGTAAAATTTGGAAAAAGTGACAAAAACTACAAAAAAACACGAAATAAGCGTCAAAAACTTCGGAAAAAACAGCTAACATGTCGAAAAAGTGACAAAATGTCAATAAAAGGGACAAAGACATGGGGGGGACGATAAAAATGTTGAAAAAAAACAAAAAACGTAAAATTTGGAAAAAGTTACAAAAACTACTAAAAAAAACACTGGAAGTAAGCGTCAAAAACTTCGGAAAAAACAGCTAAAATGTCGAAAAAGTGACAAAACGTCAATAAAAGGGACAAAGACATGGGGGGGGGACGATAAAAATGTTGAAAAAAAACAAAAAACGTAAAATTTGGAAAAAGTGACAAAAACTACAAAAAAACACTGGAAGTAAAACTTCGGAAAAACAGCTAACATGTCAAAAAAGTGACAAAACGTCAATAGACATGGAGGGGGACGATAAAAATGTTGAAAAGCAACAAAAAACGTAAAATTTGGAAAAAGTGACAAAAACTTGAAAAAAAAACGAAAAACTTAATTTTCTTTTTTTTTAAGCAACAAAACATTGAGATAGGAGAGCGTTTTTCATGTTGAGGGAAAGACACAAAGGGGTTAAGAAGAAGCTCATATAAATCCCAGCAAACTTGAACTGCTGCCAGACCTACAAATAAAATAAAATAATAAAATAAAATAATAAAATAAACAAAATCCCGAGTTGTTTTGGGAGAGACTCACCGCTCCGTCCGAGTAGCGCAGCGGCGTCTGGCGAAGGATTGGTGAGAAGATGAGAAGATGAGCAGGATCTGAGGCTGCGATCCATTTATAAACCTCGCTCAAGACAAAAGTTCTTTATGCTCGGTGTTACCTGCCTGGCCCGCAGACAAAGACCTGGGGGGGACGGGGGACGGGGGACGGGGACGGGGACGGGGGGGCGTTGTCCCACTGAGGAGGAACTGGGCCTTCTGCCTGCGATGTGACCTCCTTCACCATGAAACAGCAAAAACACACTATAGAGAAAGAAAGAAGAGACACCCTGTCTGTTTATCTCTCCATCGTCCTCCACCCTCCCTTTTTCTCTCTGTGTCCTTTCAAAAAAAAACAAGTTTTTTCTCTTTCATCTTTGCCTTTCACTCTTCTTCTTTATTTCTTTATTTATCCACGTCTTCGCTTGGTTTGATAGAGGTGTGCATGGCGCCGATACTGTGGATTACATTTTTAACCCCGTCAACACTGTTATGGCTTTTTTTGACATTTATGTCACTTCTTTCACTGTTGTGGGTGCTTTTCTTGATGTTTTTACCAAAGTTATTTGATATTTCTAATGTTGACATTTTCAGCTGATTTCGAAGGGGTATTTTTTATTTTTTTTTATGAAAAAACTGAAAATGGGTCAAATCCCGAGGACAATGTGTTCCGGTCTTGTTTCCCTGCAGAGTTTTGTTCTTGTCTGGGAAAGAATTAAACCATCAGAGACAAGACAACATTTATGTTTAATTATCCCTTCTGTTGTCCTCGGGTCAAATTTACCCATTTTTACAATGTTTCTATATCAGAAAATTGGGTTTCTTTCAACCAAAATGAAAATCTAAATCAAAAAACGATAAACTAAAACGTGGATGGTTCCATACAACGCTCTTCACAATTAAAATACATGATCAGATCACTAGTCTTACTGAATTTGGGTGTTTTATGCAATGCATTTGAGAAAGAGAAAAGAAATTTAAAAAGTGACGACTAACGTCAAACAAAGCGCAGAAAAAATCAACAAAGGTGACAAAAACATCGGGAAAAGCTCAAAAACATCGGGAAAAGCTCAAAAACATCAATAACATCGGGAAAAGCTCAAAAACATCGGGAAAAGCTCAAAAACATCGGGAAAGCTCAAAAACATCAAAAACATCGGGAAAAGTTCAAAAACATCGGGAAAGTTCAAAAACATCAAAAACATCGGGAAAAGTTCAAAAACATCGGGAAAAGCTAAAAAAAAATCAAAAACATCGGGAAAAGCTCAAAAACATCGGGAAAAGCTCAAAAACATCAAAAACATCGGGAAAAGCTCAAAAACATCAAAAACATCGGGAAAGCTCAAAAACATCGGAAAACATCGGGAAAAGCTCAAAAACATCGGGAAAAGCTCAAAAACATTGGGAAAAGCTCAAAAACATCAAAAACATCGGGAAAAGTTCAAAAACATCGGGAAAAGCTAAAAAAAATCAAAAACATCGGGAAAAGCTCAAAAACATCGGGAAAAGCTCAAAAACATCAAAAACATCGGGAAAAGCTCAAAAACATTAAAAACATCGGGAAAGCTCAAAAACATCGGAAAACATCGGGAAAAGCTCTAAAACATCGGGAAAAGCTCTAAAACATCGGGAAAAGCTCAAAAACATCGGGAAAAGCTCAAAAACATCAAAAACATCGGGAAAAGCTCAAAAACATCGGAAAACACCGGGAAAAGCTCAAAAACATCGGAAAACACCGGGAAAAGCTCAAAAACATCAAAAACATCGGGAAAAGCTCAAAAACATCAAAAACATCGGGAAAAGCTCAAAAACTTTGGAAAAGCTCAAAAACATCAGAAAACATCGGGAAAAGCTCAAAAACATCGGGAAACATCGGGGAACGCTCAAAAACATCGGGAAAAGCTCAACAACATCGGGAAAGCTCAAAAACATCAAAAACATCGGGAAAAGCTCAACAACATCAGGAAAGCTCAAAAACATCAAAAACATCGGGAAAAGCTCAAAAACATCAAATGACGAAAAGTGACAAAAACGTTTTCTTAAAGAAATGCGATGGAATACGCAGGATATTTATGCAGGTTTATGCCATGAAATTGCGGGAACTTGCAAAAACTGCGGTTTGCCGTGTTTGTCTTGTCGCGTAATTACGTCACTTCATAACATTGCCATGGCAACAGGAGAAAATGGCTGCTCTTGTGTGAAGTAAACACAACATTTTTCAACTTTCTGCTAAGATATTTGTGAGGATGATGAAATCATGCGCGCCCCGCGTTATCACGCGTGGAAATCTGCAATTTATGCGGCGGAAGTGCGGCTCATTTGAAAAAATATGCGATCGCATAATCACGATATCTGGAGCGACTGACTGTAACCGACCTGACGCTGAGAAAAGAAAGAATGATGGATGGACTCTGCCTTTTACTCGGTTAGCTCTTACATATTAATAAGATATTAATTACATATTAATAAGAAACATGTAAAAACCCTCAATGATCTATAATATATAATATATATATATATATATAATAATAATAATATATATACTATAATGAGCTTTATGGATTCAATTAATAAACATAACCAATCAAACACAATAGTATTGAAGGCCTAAATACTCTCCTCTTTCTTCTCCCTCTCTCTTCCTCCATCTCTCCATCTCACTCCGTCTTTCTTCTCTTTCTCTTCCTCCATCTCACTCTCCCTTTTTGCATCTCTCTTTCTTCTCTCTTTCTCTTCCTCTACCTTCCTCTTTCATCTCTCTATCTTCCTCCATCTCCATCTCCATCTCACTCTCCCTTTCTTCTCTCTCATCATCCATCTCTCCATCTCCCTCTTTCTTCTCTCTCATCATCCATCTCTCCATCTCCCTCTTTCTTCTCTCTTCCTCCATCTCTCCATCTCATTGGCCCTCTTTCTTCTCTCTCTCTTTCTCCATCTCTCCATCACTCTCCATCTAGCTCTCCCTTTCTTCCCTCTCTCTTCCTCCATCTCTCCATCTCACTCTCCTTCTCTCTCTCTCTTCCTCCATCTCTCCATCTCACTCTCCCTCTTTCTTCTCTCTCTCTCTTCCTCCATCTCTCCATCTCACTCTCCCTCATTCTTCTCCCTCTCTCTTCCTCCTTCTCTCCATCTCACTCTCCCTCTTTCTTCTCTTTCTCTTCCTCCATCTCTCCATCTCACTCTCCCTCTTTCTTCCTCCATCTCTCATCTCACTCTCCCTCTTTCTTCTCTCTCCGTCTTGTCCTCCATCTCTCCATCTCACTCTCCCTCTTTCTTCTCTCTCTCTTCCTCCATCTCTCCATCTCACTCTCCCTCTTTGTTCTCCCCCTCTCTTCTACAGATCCCGTCCTTAAAGCAGTTCATGTAGAGTGAAGGAACAAAGCAGCCGGCGTCCTGCCAGTTCTCAGTGCTCTCCATCAGGAGACGAGGCATGTTTTGGGAAGACCACGCCCTCCCTCGGTCCCCCTCCCCCCCCATCGCAGACCGTCTCCTTTATGTCCCGGGGCCAGCTTTTATTCTGACAACTCAAAACCAAAACGGACACAAAGGTAAACCGAGCCGAGGGAAAGAGGCCGAGACACAAAGGAAGACAAGGAGATGAATGGATAACCCTGATAAGTGGCCTGGTTTCCACAGGA
>CM057248.1:27727247-27774966 GCA_029931835.1 Etheostoma nigrum
ATAATTCTATATAATGAGGTTTAACTCTAATATTAGGAATAATTATATATAAATGAGGTTTAACTCTAATATTAGGTATAATTCTATATAAATGAGGTTTAACTCTAATATTAGGTATAATTCTATATAAATGAGGGTTATTGACCATGGATTCCATAAAGTATAAAACTAGTAAGGTGGTGGTAGAGGAAACTAAAAACAAAGTCTGAAAAAGGGACAAAATGTCCAATGTTGTCCCTTTTTGACCCGGGAGGACAACACCTGGGTTAAAGGTCGACGTGTGTGCAGGGTGAGAAATGAATGATGAGCAGCAGTTGTCAACATGATTGTTTTTAATAACTATTTGAATAAAGATACAGCGCTGAACAGTTTAGATCCATGAAGAAAAACAGAATTCATCAAATGAAGAAAGACTCATTTTTAAAAATGAATCTAGTTTAGTAACGTGGTCTTTACATATTAAACACATCATATCACGTGTGGTCTGTCTCATCAGCTGAACTCAAAGATCTAATTAATTCATGTTAAAAATCCTCTATGGAAACAACAGAAGTGTCATATCCAGAATAATTATCAGAATTAAGTCAGGAATACATGTTTATCACAGGAAATAAGGAAAGGCCGTTGATTGTCAGGTGGATTGTTTTCATGGATGCAAAAGGCGTCTTTCTCTCAGATATTATGGTTAAGATGGAGAAATTAACATTAACATCTTAGTATTACTTTGTGTATATTGTATCCTAGTATTTATTATATTTATATTCTGTGCTGTGTGACTGATTTTGCTGCTGGAACACTATAATATCTATCAACAGCTGTGGCATTGTCCAGTGTAATGAGACCATTATGTCCATTGTAGACTGGCAGCCTGAGACTCACCTTGGCAGTAACCACGGTGATGGTCTAATCAGCACCTGTGAGGTGGATGGATTATCTCGGCAATAGAGAAGTGCTCACCAACACAGATTTAGACAGAGTTGTGAACAAAATTTGAGAGAAATACATCTTTGAGTTCAGCTCATGAGAAATGGGACAAAAAGTCCTGAAAAAACACCTGAAACACCTTGTTCTGCTGAACAAGGTCCCAAATCTTCCATATCCTGAGAAACAAAGGTTTGGACCCAGAAAATGACTCAACACCTGAGTGTCAACACCTGAGTGTCAACACCTGAGTGTCAACACCTTAGTGTCAACACCTGAGTGTCAACACCTGAGTGTCAACACCTGAGTGTCAACACCTGAGCCTCAACACCTTAGTGTCAACACCTGAGCCTCAACACCTTAGTGTCAACACCTGAGCCTCAACACCTTAGTGTCAACACCTTAGTGTCAACACCTGAGTGTCAACACCTTAGTGTCAACACCTGAGCCTCAACACCTTAGTGTCAACACCTGAGTATCAACACCTTAGTGTCAACACCTGAGCCTCAACACCTTAGTGTCAACACCTTAGTGTCAACACCTTAGTGTCAACACCTGAGCCTCAACACCTTAGTGTCAACACCTGAGTGTCAACACCTTAGTGTCAACACCTGAGCCTCAACACCTTAGTGTCAACACCTTAGTGTCAACACCTTTGGGCCCATATCATATATAGAGGGTTACTCCTCGACACAGCGGGCCCGGGTTCGACTCCCCCACCCACCCCTCCTATTTCATGTTTTCAGCTATCCTGTCAAAATAAAGGCTGTAAAATAAAGTCTCTCTCTCTCTCTCTCTCTCTCTCTCCCCCCTCCGTCCCCTCCCTCTCTCCCCCCCAACCCTAAAGCATTTGATGGGTATTTTATCTTCTGGCTCCGCTGGGTTTGGTTCCTCTTCTGCGTCTGTTCGCCGGCGTCATCGGCTGCGGCCGTGACATCAGAGGCGACCTGGGGGGGGCCAGCGTCAGGCGCGGGGGGGCGGGGGGGGCTCCTGCACCGGCGCCACCCTGACGCTGTTCCTGCCGTACAGCCTCCTCTCGTACTGCAGCAGCTGCTCCCAGAAGCCGGCGTTGAGCCGCACCCAGGGGCGGCGGTCCTGGACCCAGCGGTGCGCCTGGCCCAGCGTCACGCCGCGGTACCGCATCAGGTACGCCATCACCAGCGCCGGCGAGCGGCTCATGCCCACGGCGCAGTGCACCAGGGTGCCCCCCCCACGGTTGCCGTGGATACGCTCCGCCACGCGGTCGAAGTGGTCCCCGAGGCGCGCGCTGGGCAGGTCGGAGACGGGCACGCGCACGCACTCCACGCCCGGGTAGGCGGGGCAGGCGTGGCTCAGCGTGGCGTTGACGATCAGCGTGATGCGCTTCTGGGACATCAGCGCGGCGTTGAGGGGGGCGTCGGCGCCGCTGAGGAACAGCGTGGGCGTGATCTGAGACACCGCCATGACGTCACCTGACAGGAAACAGTCAGCTGATTCATAAACACAGTCAGCTGATTCATAAACACAGTCAGCTGATTCATAAACACAGTCAGCTGATTCAAAAACACAGTCAGATGATCCATAAACACAGTCAGCTGATTCATAAACACAGTCAGCTGATTCATAAACACAGTCAGCTGATTCATAAACACAGTCAGCTGATTCATAAACACAGTCAGCTGATTCATAAACACAGAGTCAGAGTAGAGCAGGGTTAGCATTGCTAACAGTGCTAGCATGGTTAGCATTGCTAAGCCTCTGTCCTGATTGGTCCTAAAGTTTCCCCTGCTGCTTTGATTTCAGAATGAACGGACCATCGGTCACTAAATGACGTCGTGCTGAATGAAGAAGAAGAAGAGATGAAACCATAACGTCATAAATCAAGAGAAGAAGAGCTCATGGAGCTGCTGGATGCTAACAGTTTCCCACTGCTTCCAGTCTTTGTGCTAAGCTAGGCTAACAGTCCTGGACCTCTGCCTGAGAAACCTCATGACAATAGTTTAAACAGTGTCTCTCTGTGTGTGTGTGTGTGTGTCTCTCTGAGTGTGTGTGTGTGTGTGTGTGTGTGTGTGTGTGTGTGTGTGTGTGTGTGTGTGTTACCTGCTGTCTGGTCGGTTCCTTCACTGCAGTGTGGACGTTTCTTTCTCTGATTGCTGCTCTGAATGAACACACACACACACACACACACACACGCACACACACACACACACACACACACACACACTCAGAGAGACACACACACACACGCACACACACACACACACACACACACCGTAGATGGTGTCAGGGTTAATTTTAGTCCGACAGCTGAAGGTCCTGAAACAGACTTCTAAGAACTGTTTTCAATATTGATAATAATAATAATAAATACATTATAATCTTGAAAATAATTCAGACTTTTTCTTACTAAAAAAAAAATAAATTCCACACTGAACAAAACGTGAAATGTGATTTTGTCCAAATATCCCACGGACGGACCAGCTCACTGCTTTAGGGAGTTTAATTTCCCCAAAAAACTTTGATAAAAGATGATATAAGTTCATATAAATGAGGTTTCTCAACGATGAATTTGAAAAAGAAACCAGTGTAAGCTAGTGGAGACATGTTGGTGTAAGTGATGGGGACGGTGGACGGATGGTAGGGGACAGAAATGAAGACACTGTTGAAAAGAAAGCTAAAAAAAAAAAATCACAAAAAATGTCTAAAAATGGTCGGAAATAGTGTAAAACTAGTGTTAATACAGCATGTTGGTGTTAGTGATAGGAACAGTATACTGGTATTACATACTGAGGTCACAAACATGAAGAAACTGTTGACAAAAAACTACTTTTTATATATTATAGTTAATGTTGTTGTAGTAGTGCAGAACTGACCCGGATGTTGATGTCCTGTGGAGGCGGGGCATGTCTGCCGGAAGCAATTAGCCAGTTAGCCAGTTAGCTTCCTCCGTCATGGCGGAACTGAACCGACAGCTGCAGGAGTACCTGTCTCAGTCTAAAGGCTCCGGAGCCCGGACCATCTCCCAGTCCAGCTCCAGCACCACGGTGGACCTGGACGACCCGGAGCCGGTCCCAGGCAGCTGGTTCGGGCGGTGGTCGAGCCGCGGGACCAGCCAGCCCGGCCCGAGTTCCGGCGGAAGCAGCGGGATTTCCTGGCCGTGGTCGGCCGAGCCGGACCCCTGTCTGCCGGGCATGAGCCGCCGCCAGCGGCTCGTCGCCTGCGGCGTGTGCGCGTGTTTCTCCGCGCTGTGCTTCGGGCTGTCCGCGCTGTACGCGCCGCTGCTGCTGCTCTACGCGCGCAAGTTCGCGCTGCTGTGGTCGCTCGGTTCGCTGTTCGCCATCGCTGCCGCGGCGGTGCTGCGCGGGCCCAGCAGACTCGCCTCCGGGCTGCACACGTCCCCCGGGGCCGCGGTGTACCTGTGCGCCCTGGCGGGGACCCTGTACGCGGCGCTGAGCCTCCACAGCACCGTGCTGACGGCGCTGGGAGCCGCCCTGCAGGTCGCTGTGATCGGCGGCTACGTGGTGTCGTTGCTGCCGGGCGGCAGCGCCGGGATCCGCTTCATGGGCGGGATGGCGGCGTCCGCCATCAAGCGGACAGTTACCGGGAAGACTATGCCGATCTGATCGGGGACGGATCGGCACAGAGCGGGGACACTATGCCGATCTGACCGGAGACGGATCGGCACAGAGCGGGGACACTATGCCGATCTGACCGGGGACGGCGGGGCTTAGAGCGGGGACACTATGCCGATCTGACCGGGGACGGCGGGGACACTATGCCGATCTGACCGGGGACGGCGGGGCTTAGAGCGGGCACTTTGCACACACACTCGGGGGGTTCTGGAAGTTTTCAGCGGTGACCCAGGATGAAAATCTGCGGGATTCAGCGGACTGTTTTTCGGCTTTTTGGGTTTTATTTTTAAAATCCGTAGAATTGAGACTATTATGAATTATTGGCTGTTAACAGACGGCTGCTCATAGGACCAAATTAAGTTTAAGATGCCTGAACTGTTAATTTACTTTTAATGAATCCCTTTAATACCGAAAATAAAGAAGTAAAATTATAATGTCTGCTGTATTCACTATGTGTGTGTGTGTGTGTGTATATATATATATATATATATATACACACACACACACACACATATCTCTGTCTCTCTCCACACAACCACAACAATGAGTTCCTTTATCTTCATGACTATTTCCATTGTAGATTATCACTGAAGCATCAGAACTGTGTGTGTGTGTGTGTGTGTGTGTGTGTGTGTGTGTGTGTGTGTGTGTGTGTGTGTGTGTGTGTGTGTGTGTGTGTGTGTGTGTGTGTGTGTGTGTGTGTGTGTGTAACATGAGGTTGACATGTCGCAGCGACGGACTCGATGTGTGTGAATCTTTATTTTTCACCTCGGTGAAAACACAAAAACATAGAAATCTTTTACAAAAAAGCAACAAGACGACACACGAGTGACTGAAATAAAAGAGACGGCAGACGCTTCTCTACATTATTTTACATTAAAATCATCGCTGCTTCCTGTCTGCTTCCTGTCCGGACGGACCAATCAGAAGCCAGCGTCCGTCGCAGCAGCAGAGGTCTGACAGGACCAAGAGTTTGTCTCAGGATCTGGACTCTGAGAGGAGGATCAGGGGAGTTTGGTTCTCCAGGACTACCGGCCCCGGACGCCCCCCCTGGGTGGTCCCCTTGGAGCCGGTCCGCCCCGCCTTGGTCCCGGCCCTCCAGGACCCCAGCCCCCCCGCCCGCCCCGTACAGGCGGACCGTAGCCCCCGTCCTCCCTCTGGGGGGGGTAACCTGCAGACACCACAGGGACAAACAGAGGTCGCTCGGTAAGAGAGACGCACAAAGAGACAAATCCAAAAAAGTGATAATATTTTTGTGGCTGATGGAAAAACAATCACTGAAACTGGTCCTGTAACCATAAAGGACCAAACCCACCAGACTCCATGTAAATAATCACTACTTTTAGCGTGTATAGAGCAGCATATCTCCACCAGACTCCATGTAAATAATCACTACTTTTAGCGTGTATAGAGCAGCATATCTCCACCAGACTCCATGTAAATAATCACTACTTTTAGCGTGTATAGAGCAGCATATCTCCACCAGACTCCATGTAAATAATCACTACTTTTAGCGTGTATAGAGCAGCATATCTCCACCAGACTCCATGTAAATAATCACTACTTTTAGCATGTATAGAGCAGCATATCTCCACCAGACTCCATGTAAATAATCACTACTTTTAGCGTGTATAGAGCAGCATATCTCCACCAGACTCCATGTAAATAATCACTACTTTTAGCGTGTATAGAGCAGCATATCTCCACCAGACTCCATGTAAATAATCACTACTTTTAGCGTGTATAGAGCAGCATATCTCCACCAGACTCCATGTAAATAATCACTACTTTTAGCGTGTATAGAGCAGCATATCTCCACCAGACTCCATGTAAATAATCACTACTTTTAGCATGTATAGAGCAGCATATCTCCACCAGACTCCATGTAAATAATCACTACTTTTAGCGTGTATAGAGCAGCATATCTCCACCAGACTCCATGTAAATAATCACTACTTTTAGCGTGTATAGAGCAGCATATCTCCACATGTAAATGGGTGAATTAATGGCTGAACATCTGTCCTGTAAGGCGACATTTCTGATGATGTAATGATGATGTAAGCGCTGACTCACCCCCGTCGGCTCCGGGGGACTCTCTCTCTCGGGGGTCCCCGTTCCCCGGCCCGTCCTGCCACGGACGTTTCCGTGGCGGCAGAGACGCCATGTCCATCCCCTGCAGGGAGGACGAGCGCTCGCGGCCCGCCGGAGACGACCCATCATGCATCTGACCGTCCCGATAACCGTCGTGACCTGCAGACAGGAAGGCAAGGAGACAACCGCCACAATAAGAGTCTGCACAACAAAATACTGGTCTCTGACGCCAGAGCAGGGGGAATGAGAGGGGGAAACACCAGAGCAGGGGGAATGAGAGGGGGAAACACCAGAGCAGGGGGAATGAGAGGGGGAAACGCCAGAGCAGGAGGAATGAGAGAGGGAAACGCCAGAGCAGGAGGAATGAGAGGGGGAGGCACTAGAGCGGGAGGAATGAGAGGGGAAATGTAGGAGCAGGGGGAATGAGAGGGGGAAACACCAGAGCAGGGGGAATGAGAGGGGGAAACACCAGAGCAGGGGGAATGAGAGGGGGAAACACCAGAGCAGGGGGAATGAGAGGGGAAACACCAGAGCAGGGGGAATGAGAGGGGAAACACCAGAGCAGGGGGAATGAGAGGGGAAACACCAGAGCAGGGGGAATGAGAGGGGAAACACCAGAGCAGGGGGAATGAGAGGGGGAGGCACCAGAGCAGGGGGAATGAGAGGGGGAATGTAGGAGCAGGGGGAATGAGAGGGGGAACTTAGAAGATATGGTGGAGAAGCGGTCTCTCACCTCCCCCCCCCTGGGTGGGCCGCCCCCCCGAGGCGGCCTCCCTCGGCCTCCGTAGCCTCGACCAATCGTCTCCTCCGGACCCTCAAAGCCTTCCTCTGGACCGCCGTAGTCCTCGCTGTAACCACGACCGCCGGGCCGGCCTGGGCCGCCTCGGAACCTGGAACACAGGGAGACCAGGTCAGACCAGATCGGACCAGTTCAGACCAGATCAGTCCAGACTAGGTTCAGACCAGATCAGAACAGATCACACCATTTCAGACCAGTCCAGACCAATCCAGGTCAGACTAGTCCAGACCAGTCCAGGTCAGACTAGTCCAGACCAGTCCAGGTCAGACCAGTTTGGTCCAGATAAGACCAGTTCTTCTGTAAATCAAAGTGTCTCACCTGTCGTCTCTGCGTCCCCTGAACTCTCCGCCAGTGAACCTCTCGTCGGGGCCCCAGTTCCCTCCGTTGCCCCCCCCTCCTCGGGGCCCTCCCCCCCTGTGTCCCCCCCCGGTTCCTCCCTGGAATCCCGGTCCCGGTCTCCAGCCCTCCTCTCCTCGGCTGTGGAAGTCCTGGCCTCCGTCAAAGTCCTGCGGACCACGTCGCCCTTGCTGGTTGTCGCCCCAGTACGGCCCCGAGCCCTGGTCCGGCCCCCCCGGGCCCTGCCGGTCCGGAGGGCCCATGTGGTGGTTCTGCGGGGGCCCCCGAGGGTCTGAGGAGAGCCAACAGCGGTGATCAGATTCATATTCAATACTACGTTTCTAACGATACTTTTGGGGATGTTCCCTTCACCTGACAGCAGACGGACATGGAAGGGGGAGAAAGATGGGGGATGACACCCCGCAAAGGGCCGCGGGTCGGAGTCGAACCTCTCGCAGGTTTTTTTTGGCGATATCTGGCCAATATGTACTGGTTTTTAAACCTCTAATACATAGAAATATTTATTCTGCTCTTATAACACTGCACTATATTTCTGGACCTGCCTATGTCTATACTATATATGTCTATAGTACCTGTCTATACTGTATCACGTTTATTATGTATAAATACACAGTATCACATTTATTATGTATAAATACACAGTATATTATTTATTATGTATAAATACACAGTATATTATTTATTATGTATATTACACAGTATATTATTTATGATGTATATTACACAGTATATTATTTATTATGTATATTACACAGTATATTATTTATTATGTATATTACACAGTATATTATTTATTATGACTCTAACTGCATGTCGGTGTCTTTGTACTGTGCCCAGTGACGGTGAAGTCTAATCTGGTCTTACCTTTGCTGTTGGGCCCCTGCTGCCCCATCCCGTGCATCATGGGCCCAGAGTTCGGACCCTGGAAAGACCAAAATTAGATTAATTTACCTCGGAAACACCCACCATATTAGAGCTGGAACTAACCCTGGACAGACGTCACTTAAGGCTGGGTACCTGAGTATCTGGGAACCTGGGTATCCTGGGTATTTGGGTTCTGGGTATCTGGGTTCCTGAGTATCTGGTATCTGGGTTCTTGAGTATCTGGGTTCCTGAGTATCTGGGTTTCTGGGTATCTGGGTTACTGAGTATCTGGGTTACTGAGTATCTGCGTTCTGGTTCCTGCTATCTGGGTTACTGAGTATCTGGGTTCAGGGTATCTGGTATCCGGGCGGTCTGGGTTCAGGTATCTGGGAGGTCTGGGTTCAGGTATCTGGGTTCAGGTATCTGGGTTCAGGTATCTGGGTTCAGGTATCTGGGAGGTCTGGGTTCAGGTATCTGGGTTCTGGTATCTGGGTTCAGGTATCTGGGAGGTCTGGGTTCAGGTACCTGGGTTCTGGTAGCTTGGAGGTCTGGGTTCAGGTATCTGGGTTCTGGTATCTGGGAGGTCTGGGTTCAGGTATCTGGGTTCTGGTATCTGGGAGGTCTGGGTTCAGGTATCTGGGAGGTCTGGGTTCAGGTATCTGGGTTCTGGTATCTGGGAGGTCTGGGTTCAGGAATCTGGGTTCTGGTATCTGGGAGGTCTGGGTTCAGGTATCTGGGTTCTGGTATCTGGGAGGTCTGGGTGCAGGTATCTGGGTTCTGGTATCTGGGAGGTCTGGGTTCAGGTATCTGGGAGGTCTGGGTTCAGGTATCTGGGAGGTCTGGGTTCAGGTATCTGGGTTCTGGTATCTGGGAGGTCTGGGTTCAGGTATCTGGGAGGTCTGGGTTCAGGTATCTGGGTTCAGGTATCTGGGAGGTCTGGGTTCAGGTATCTGGGAGTTCAGGTATCTGGGAGGTCTGGGTTCAGGTATCTGGGTTCTGGTATCTGGGAGGTCTGGGTTCAGGTATCTGGGTTCTGGTATCTGGGAGGTCTGGGTTCAGGTATCTGGGTTCAGGTATCTGGGAGGTCTGGGTTCTGGTATCTGGGTTCAGGTATCCGGGAGGTCTGGGTTCAGGAATCTGGGTTCTGGGAGGTCTGGGTTCAGGTATCTGGGTTCTGGTATCTGGGAGGTCTGGGTTCAGGTATCTGGGTTCTGGTATCTGGGAGGTCTGGATTCAGGAATCTGGGAGGTCTGGGTTCAGGAATCTGGGTTCTGGTATCTGGGAGGTCTGGGTTCAGGTATCTGGGTTCTGGTATCTGGGAGGTCTGGGTTCAGGTATCTGGGTTCTGGTATCTGGGGGGGGGGATACGTGCGCCTGCCCTACCCACTGGACCAACCCGGCCACCTTACAACCCATTTTCATTCTGTAGGGACCCTTTGAAAATGACCAGATTCTCCAGTATGACACACACACACACACACACACACACAGACACAAACACACACACACACACACAAACACACACACACACACACATATATCTAGATACTACGTATACAGTATTTAAAGTGAAATAGTGCGGTAGAGAATAAGGTGCAGTCAGACCAGATTCTTAAATAAGAATATACAGTGGCTTGCGAAAGTATTCGGCCCCCTTGAACTTTTCAACCTTTTGACACATTTCAGGCTTCAAACATAAAGATATAAAAATTTTATTTTTTGTGAAGAATCACCAACAAGTGGGACACAATTGTGAAGTGGAACGAAATCTATTGGATATTTTAAACTTTTTTAGCAAATAAAAAACTGAAAAGTGGTGCGTGCTAAATGATTGGGCCCCCTTGCGTTAATACTTTGTAGAGCCACCTTTTGCTGCGATTACAGCTGCAAGTCGCTTGGGGTATGTCTCTATCAGTTTTGCACATCGAGAGACTGACATTCTTGCCCATTCTTCCTTGCAAAACAGCTGGAGCTCAGTGAGGTTGGATGGAGAGCGTTTGTGAACAGCAGTTTTCAGCTCTTTCCACAGATTCTCGATTGGATTCAGGTCTGGACTTTGACTTGGCCATTCTAACACCTGGATACGTTTATTTGTGAACCATTCCTTTGTGGATTTTGCTGTATGTTTGGGATCATTGTCTTGTTGGAAGATAAATCTCCGTCCCAGTTTCAGGTCTTTTGCAGACTCCAACAGGTTTTCATCCAGAATGGTCCTGTATTTGGCTGCATCCATCTTCCCCTCAATTTGAACCATCTTCCCTGTCCCTGCTGAAGAAAAGCAGGCCCAAACCATGATGCTGCCACCACCATGTTTGACAGTGGGGATGGTGTGTTGAGGGTGATGAGCTGTGTTGCTTTTACGCCAAACATATCGTTTTGCATTGTGGGCAAAAAGTTTGATTTTGGTTTCATCTGACCAGAGCACCTTCTTCCACATGTTTGGTGTGTCTCCCACGTGGCTTGTGGCAAACTTTAGACGAGACTTTTTATGGATATCTTTGAGAAATGGCTTTCTTCTTGCCACTCTTCCATAAAGGCCAGATTTGTGCAGTGTACGACTGATTGTTGTCCTATGGACAGACTCTCCCACCTCAGCTGTAGTTCTCTGCAGTTCATCCAGAGTGGTCATGGGCCTCTTGGCTGCATCTCTGATCAGTCTTCTCCTTGTCTGAGCTGAAAGTTTAGAGGGACGGCCAGGTCTTGGTAGATTTGCAGTGGTCTGATACTCCTTCCATTTCAAAATGATCGCTTGCACAGTGCTCCTTGGGATGTTTAAAGCTTGGGAAATCTTTTTGTATCCAAATCCGGCTTTAAACTTCTCCACAACAGTATTACGGACCTGCCTGGTGTGTTCCTTGGTCTTCATGATGCTCTCTGCGCTTTCAACAGAACCCTGAGACTATCACAGAGCAGGTGCATTTATACAGAGACTTGATTACACACAGGTGGATTCTATTTATCACCATCAGTCATTTAGGACAACATTGGATCATTCAGAGATCCTCGCTGAACTTCTGGAGTGAGTTTGCTGCACTGAAAGTAAAGGGGCCGAATAATTTTGCACGCACCACTTTTCAGTTTTTTATTTGCTAAAAAAGTTTAAAATATCCAATAGATTTCGTTCCACTTCACAATTGTGTCCCACTTGTTGGTGATTCTTCACAAAAAATAAAATTTTTATATCTTTATGTTTGAAGCCTGAAATGTGTCAAAAGGTTGAAAAGTTCAAGGGGGCCGAACACTTTCGCAAGGCACTGTATAATATAATATAATATCTAGCTTCACTCCAGCTCTAACCCTCCTGTTGTCCCGGGTCAAAGTTGACTCGTTTACAAAAACTTTCTATATCAGAACTATGACAAAAGAACGTTGAAAAAAGTGACAAAAGTTGAAAAAAAAAACACAAAAAGCAGTAAAAAAATTCTAAAACATTATAAAAGAAACAAAACGGAAAGCGACAAAGAAATTGTTAAAGAATTTGATAAAACACAATTAAAAAAGGTCAAAAATGTGACAAAAAATTGGAGAAAAAGAACAAAATGTTGAAATTTCACCCAGAAACACAGTGGGGAGACATGAGGGTCAACAGAGTCCGCTACAGCCTCTGAAACAGTCCAGTCGGCCTACAGTACTCTGGCTGTGGCCCCAGACCCCCCCCCCCAAAACCCCCCAAAACTCACCTGGTGCTGCATGTATGGAGGGCCCTGCATGTTTCCTGGGGTTCCCTGCATGTTTCCTGGGGGTCCTTGCATGTTTCCATGGGGTCCTTGTATATTTCCATGGGGCCCCTGCATGTTACCAGGGGGCCCCTGCATGTTTCCTGGAGGCCCGTGCATCCCCCCCGGGGGCCCCATCCCATAGTTGTTTGGCGCGTTGCCGTGTGTCCTGGGTGGCGGCCCCATCATCCCGCCCTGTGGGCCCATCATGTTCCCCTGAGGTGGCATCATGCCACCCTGAGGAGGGGGCCCCTTAGGATCCCTGGGACCCATTCCTCGAGGAGGGGGGCCCATCATGTTCCCATGGGGCATCCCTCTGGGTCCCATACCGTGCGGCCCTTGTGGGCCCATATTTCTAGGCGGGCCGGGGTGTCTCTGCATACCTTGGGGTCCTTGCATGTCCGGCGGTCCCATCATGCCCTGAGGGGGCCCCTGGTGTGGCTGGGGTCCAGAAGGGGGCCCCATCTGTCCACTGTGTTGTCCAGGGGGCATGAAAGGAGGCTGCATGCCTCCGGGGCCCATTGGAGGCCCCATGTTATTGGGCATCTGCTGAGGAGGCATGTTTGGGGGAAAGCCCTGCTGGCCAGGCATGGGGCCCCCGGGACCTCCGGGGCCAGGGAAGGGGGGCATAGGGCCCTGTCCCTGTGGGGGCCCCATGTTCCCGTCTGAGCTCATCTGGTTCATCTTCATTTGCTGCAGAGAGAACCAAAACGTTAGGAGGCAGCGGAGTATTACACTTCTACTTCTACTGCTTCTCGGTTTACTCGGAGCCTTGCAACCTATAACAAAAATTACTCATTATTTTCATGACTTTCTCATAACTTCATAACTTCATCATAACTCTCTCATAACTTCTTCATAACTTTCTCATAACTTTCTCATAACTTCTTCATAACTTTCTCATAACTTCTTCATAACTTTCTCATAACTTCATAACTTCTTCATAACTTTCTCATAACTTCTTCATAACTTTCTCATAACTTCATAACTTCTTCATAACTTTCTCATAACTTCTTCATAACTCTCTCATAACTTTCTCATAACTTCTTCATAACTTTCTCATAACTTCTTCATAACTTCTTCATAACTTTCTCATAACTTCTTCATAACTTCTTCATAACTTCTTCATAACTTTCTCATAACTTCTTCATGACTTTCTCATAACTTTCTCATAACTTCTTCATGACTTTCCCATGAGCAAATTTTTCATGACTTTGTATTCCTGAAAATCTCGACATTATACAATAAGAATAAAAGTCGCGTTAACGTTGACGGCCAGAGGTTTAACATTAATGGAATTCTTAATATCGCGCATATAATATAACGTTAAGACAACATGAAATTTAACTTTTATTAAAAGATTTTTTATATTAACCACATAATATTATAATGCTTTGTTAAATAAAATGACTATAAAATAATAACACCCCGAATATAACGTATATTTTTTATTTTTATTAATCACATTATATTATTATGCTGTGTTGAGTCCCATGACTCCAAAACTCTTCTTCGTCTTTTTATCCAAAACCTTTCCAGGCCTGAACTTTGCAACTTTTCCAGGTTTTTTCAAAACATCCGAACCCATCGCCTGCAGACAGGAAGGTAACAATAACATACATACTACTACTACTAATACATACATACTAATACTACATACTACTACTACTACTACTACTACTACTACTACTACTACTACTACTACTAATATCGTCACCTCCAGCAGCATGGGGTTGGTGTACTGCAGCGCTGCCATCTCCTGCTCCATCTCGGCCTGAGTCTTCTTCTTCCCGTCCACCTTCTGCTCCACCTTGCGGTCTTTGGGCAGCTCTCCGCCGGGAGGCATCATGGGAACCTTGTTCTCCGCCCAGGCCTGCAGAGAAACACGCAGGACTAATGCTCGGGCCGGGCGGCATGGAGGAAATCATAAGAACTAATATTATCTGCATAATGTACACACACCCTTTATCTTTCTTACTATTTTATATATGTATATATAGATGCTCTCTGGAACTGGGCACCACGTCCCCCCCCTTTTCTTCTTCTCGTTGCACATGTATGTATGACAATAACGGCTTTCTATTATATTATGTCACACTGCGATATCCAGAATCTAAGACGATATCTAGTCTGATATCACAGTACATGGATACATGGACACATGGATACATGGACACATGGATACATGGATATATTGTTTTATTGATATATCGATGTATGGATACATGGATATATTGATATATTGATACATGGACACATGGACACATGGATACATGGACACATGGATACATGGACACATGGACACATGGACACATGGACACATGGACACATGGACACATGGATACATGGACACATGGACACATGGATACATGGACACATGGACACATGGACACATGGACACATGGATACATGGATACATGGACACATGGATACATGGACACATGGACACATGGACACATGGACACATGGACACATGGACACATGGACACATGGACACATGGACACATGGACACATGGACACATGGACACATGGACACATGGATACATGGACACATGGACACATGGACACATGGACACATGGATACATGGATACATGGACACATGGACACATGGACACATGATACATGGACACATGGACACATGGATACATGGACACGTGGATACATGGACACGTGGATACATGGACACATGGATACATGGACACATGGATATATGGACACATGATACATGGACACATGGACACATGGATACATGGACACATGGATACATGATATATGGACACATGATACATGGACACATGGACACATGGATATATGGATATATGATACATGGACACATGGACACATGGATACATGGACACATGGATACATGGACACATGGATACATGGATACATGGACACATGGATACATGGACACATGGATATATGGATACATGGACACATGGACACATGGATACATGGACACATGATACATGGACACATGATACATGGACACATGGATACATGGACACATGGATACATGGATACATGGATACATGGACACATGGATATATGGATACATGGACACATGGACACATGGATATATGGATACATGGATACATGGACACATGGACACATGGATACATGGATACATGGACACATGATACATGGACACATGGACACATGGACACATGTCTATATTGGCCAGGTGTAGTTCAGGTAATCAGCTGCAGGGTTTTACCTGTTGGAACTGTGCTGGGATGGGTTTGGCGTACGGGACTTTCTTCTGCGGGACCTTCTTGGTGTCTTTACCCATGACCTCATCCATGCCCCAGTCCAGACCAGGGATGGACATCTCCACCTCCGGAGCCGCCTCTTTATCTGGAGACAACAGTCACATGTTACGTCACATGTTACCTCTTTATCTGGAGACTACAGTCACATGTTACATCACATGTTACCTCTTTATCTGGAGACTACAGTCACTACGTTGTGGACTGTTGGGGGACAGACTACGTGTTGGACTGTTGGGGGACAGACTACGTTGTGGGCTGTTGGGGGACAGACTACGTGTTGGACTGTTGGGGGACAGACTACGTGTTGGACTGTTGGGGGACAGACTACGTTGTGGGACAGACTACGTGTTGGACTGTTGGGGGACAGACTACGTTGTGGGCTGTTGGGACAGACTACGTTGTGGGCTGTTGGGGGACAGACTACGTTGTTGGGGGACAGACTACGTTGTGGGCTGTTGGGGGACAGACTACGTTGTGGGCTGTTGGGGGACAGACTACGTTGTTGGGGGACAGACTACGTTGTGGACTGTTGGGGGACAGACTACGTTGTGGACTGTTGGGGGACAGACTACATGTTGGACTGTTGGGGGACAGACTACGTTGTGGACTGTTGGGGGACAGACTACGTTGTGGACTGTTGGGGGACAGACTTACTGCTCTGCTCCTGCTCCATGGCGGCCTTCAGCTGCTCGGGGATCCCCATCCCGGGGATGGACGCCACGCTGTTCAGGTCCATGTCGTCTGCAACACAATGCACACACATAGGGTTACTTAGTGTCTGTCTGTGTCTCTCTCTGTCTGTCTGTCTGTCTCTATGTGTGTCTCTCTCTCTGTCTGTCTGTCTGTCTGTCTGTCTGTGTTTTCCGTCCTCCGGGGACTCACCGTACTCCATGCCGTCCTCTGACATCCCGGGCAGCAGGTTCAGGTTGTAGCGGTCTCTCATCTTATCACCGGGCCGGTTCCTGGTCCAGAACTTACTGGATCACAGACACACAGGAGACCAGTTAGGAATCAACAGTGTGTGTGTGTGTGTGTGTGAATATATATACATATAAATAAAAGTATAAGTATAAGTACTCAGAGGGAGTACCTGGTGTGGTCGTTGGAGCCGGAGCAGAGGATGTGACCCAGCGGGTGCCAGGCCAGACTCCAGATCATCCCCTCATGAGCCATCTCCATCCCCCCAACCTCCTTCTCCACCCTGAGAGAGAGACACACACACAGAGAGAGAGAGAGAGAGAGAGAGAGAGAGAGAGAGAGAAAGACACACACACACACACACATAAACACACACGGTAGTTGGACACAATAACAGAAACACCCTGCAGTCTGTCATTTTTAAGGCAATACAGCTCAACTACAACGTTTCCCCCTCTCATTCCCCCTGCTCTGGCGTTTTCCCCCTCTCATTCTCCCTGCTCTGGCGTTCCCCCTCTCATTCTCCCTGCTCTGGCGTTCCCCCCTCTCATTCTCCCTGCTCTGGCGTTCCCCCCTCTCATTCTCCCTGCTCTGGCGTTTCCCCTCTCATTCCCCCTGCTCTGGCGTTTCCCCTCTCATTCCCCCTGCTCTGGCGTTTCCCCTCTCATTCCCCATTCTCTGGCGTTTCCCCTCTCATTCTCCCTGCTCTGGCGTTTCCCCCTCTCATTCCCCCTGCTCTGGCGTTCCCCCCTCTCATTCTCCCTGCTCTGGCGTTCCCCCTCTCATTCCCCCTGCTCTGGCGTTCCCCCTCTCATTCTCCCTGCTCTAGCGTTTCCCTTCTCATTCCACCTGCTCTGGCGTTTCCCTTCTCATTCCACCTGCTCTGGCGTTTCCCTTCTCATTCCCTCTGCTCTGGCGTTTCCCCCTCTCATTCCCTCTGCTCTGGCGTTTCCCCTCTCATTCCCCCTGCTCTGGCGTTACCCCCTCTCATTCCCCCTGCTCTGGCGTTTCCCCTCTCATTCCCCCTGCTCTGGTGTTTCCCCCTCTCATTCCCCCTGCTCTGGTGTTTCCCCCTCTCATTCCCCCTGCTCTGGCGTTTCCCCCTCTCATTCCCCCTGCTCTGGTGTTTCCCCCTCTCATTCCTCCTACTCTGGTGTTTCCCCCTCTCATTCCCCCTGCTCTGGCGTTTCCCCCTCTCATTCCCCCTGCTCCGGTGTTTCCCCCTCTCATTCCCCCTGCTCCGGTGTTTCCCCCTCTCATTCCCCCTGCTCCGGTGTTTCCCCCTCTCATTCCCCCTGCTCCGGTGTTTCCCCCTCTCATTCCCCCTGCTCTGGCGTTTCCCCCGCTCATCCGTGTGTGTGTGTGTGTGTGTGTGTGTGTGTGTGTACCCGGTGTGCCAGAAGAGCAGAGATCCGTCAGAGCCACCGCTCGCAAACAGACCTTCATGGACCGGATGCCAGGCCACAGCTGGGGGGACACAGGAAGTACATCATCACAGACAGGAAGTACATCACACACAGGAAGTACATCATCACAGACAGGAAGTACATCACACACAGGAAGTACATCATCCCAGACAGGAAGTACATCCCAGACAGGAAGTACCTGTGGCCTCCTTCTTGTGCCCCCTGAACACCTGTAGCTCCTCCTTCAGGTTCCTGATGTCAAACAGCTTGCAGAGGTGGTCCCGCGACGCCGTCAGCAGCCAGTTCCCGTTCAGGTTCCACTTCACCTCCATCACCGTGTTCTTGTGGGCGTGTCTGGGACAGACAGGCAGCCAATGACACGTCTACATCGTCTACAGGCAGCCAATGACACGTCTACATCGTCTACAGGCAGCCAATGACACGTCTACATCTTCTACAGGCAGCCAATGACACGTCTACATCTTCTACAGGCAGCCAATGACACGTCTACATCGTCTACAGGCAGCCAATGACACGTCTACATCGTCTACAGGCAGCCAATGACACGTCTACAGGCAGCCAATGACACGTCTACATCTTCTACAGGCAGCCAATGACACGTCTACATCGTCAACAGGCAGCCAATGACACGTCTACATCTTCTACAGGCAGCCAATGACACGTCTACATCGTCTACAGGCAGCCAATGACACGTCTACAGGCAGCCAATGACACGTCTACATCTTCTACAGGCAGCCAATGACACGTCTACAGGCAGCCAATGACACGTCTACATCGTCTACAGGCAGCCAATGACACGTCTACATCGTCTACAGGCAGCCAATGACACGTCTACATCGTCTACAGGCAGCCAATGACACGTCTACAGGCAGCCAATGACACGTCTACGTCTTCTACAGGCAGCCAATGACACGTCTACGTCTTCTACAGGCAGCCAATGACACGTCTACATCTTCTACAGGCAGCCAATGACACGTCTACAGGCAGCCAATGACACGTCTACGTCTTCTACAGGCAGCCAATGACACGTCTACGTCTTCTACAGGCAGCCAATGACACGTCTACAGGCAGCCAATGACACGTCTACGTCTTCTACAGGCAGCCAATGACACGTCTACATCTTCTACAGGCAGCCAATGACACGTCTACATCTTCTACAGGCAGCCAATGACACGTCTACATCGTCTACAGGCAGCCAATGACACGTCTACAGGCAGCCAATGACACGTCTACATCGTCTACAGGCAGCCAATGACACGTCTACATCGTCTACAGGCAGCCAATGACACGTCTACATCGTCTACAGGCAGCCAATGACACGTCTACATCGTCTACAGGCAGCCAATGACACGTCTACATCGTCTACAGGCAGCCAATGACACGTCTACATCGTCTACAGGCAGCCAATGACACGTCTACGTCTTCTACAGGCAGCCAATGACACGTCTACGTCTTCTACAGGCAGCCAATGACACGTCTACATCGTCTACAGGCAGCCAATGACACGTCTACATCGTCTACAGGCAGCCAATGACACGTCTACATCGTCTACAGGCAGCCAATGACACGTCTACTCTCTACAGGCAGCCAATGACACGTCTACATCGTCTACAGGCAGCCAATGACACGTCTACGTCTTCTACAGGCAGCCAATGACACGTCTACATCGTCTACAGGCAGCCAATGACACGTCTACATCGTCTACAGGCAGCCAATGACACGTCTACATCGTCTACAGGCAGCCAATGACACGTCTACATCGTCTACAGGCAGCCAATGACACGTCTACATCGTCTACAGGCAGCCAATGACACGTCTACATCGTCTACAGGCAGCCAATGACACGTCTACATCGTCTACAGGCAGCCAATGACACGTCTACATCGTCTACAGGCAGCCAATGACACGTCTACATCGTCTACAGGCAGCCAATGACACGTCTACATCGTCTACAGGCAGCCAATGACACGTCTACATCGTCTACAGGCAGCCAATGACACGTCTACATCGTCTACAGGCAGCCAATGACACGTCTACATCGTCTACAGGCAGCCAATGACACGTCTACGTCTTCTACAGGCAGCCAATGACACGTCTACATCGTCTACAGGCAGCCAATGACACGTCTACATCGTCTACAGGCAGCCAATGACACGTCTACGTCTTCTACAGGCAGCCAATGACACGTCTACATCGTCTACAGGCAGCCAATGACACGTCTACATCGTCTACAGGCAGCCAATGACACGTCTACGTCTTCTACAGGCAGCCAATGACACGTCTACATCGTCTACAGGCAGCCAATGACACGTCTACATCGTCTACAGGCAGCCAATGACACGTCTACATCGTCTACAGGCAGCCAATGACTCAATGGCCAATAATATTTCTTCATTTCTCCAGCGAGTCTCCAAAAGCACAAACTATATATGTGCTATATATAACTAATAATGTGTTTTTGTAATGTGTAATATTAAGTAATAATGTGTAATATACTGTAATATAGTGTAATAGTGTGCAATATAGTGTAATAGTGTGCAATATAGTGTAATAGTGTGTAATATAGTGTAATAGTGTGTAATATAGTGTAATAGTGTGTAATAGTGTGTAATATAGTGTAATAGTGTGTAATAGTGTGTAATATAGTGTAATATAGTGTAATAGTGTGTAATAGTGTGATATAGTGTAATATAGTGTAATATAGTGTAATATAGTGTAATATAGTGTAATATAGTGTAATATAGTGTAATATAGTGTAATATAGTGTAATAGTGTGTAATAGTGTGTAATAGTGTGTAATATAGTGTAATAGTGTGTAATATAGTGTAATAGTGTGTAATAGTGTGTAATATAGTGTAATAGTGTGTAATAGTGTGTAATATAGTGTAATAGTGTGTAATAGTGTGTAATAGTGTGTCGGGGACTCACAGAGTCGCCAGGCTCTGGCCCGTCTTGGGGTCCCAGAACTTGATTGGCTGCTGGCTGTCCTTACTGCCGGAGACCACCAGACCTTTAGTTGGATGCCAGTCTACACACTTCACATCTGCACCGTGACCTACACACACACAGACAGACACCCACACACAGACAGACACCCACACACACACAGACAGAGAAACACACATACACACACACAGACACCCACACACACACAGAGACACACACACACACACACACACAGACAGACACCCACACACACACACACACAGAGAGACACAGACAGACAGACACACAAAATTCAAATTTGCTTTTCTTTTTACAGCTTTCAGATGTAAAAGATGTAAAACTATTACATTCTTTTACTTATGAGCTCTAGCATTACAGTTCCCAGCTCTAGTTTTCCAGCTCTAGCATTACAGTTCCCAGCTCTAGTTTCCCAGCTCTAGCTTCCAGTTTCCCAGCTCTAGTTTTCTGGCTCTAGTTTCCCAGCTCTAGCATTACAGTTCCCAGCTCTAGTTTTCCAGCTCTGAGTTTCCCAGCTCTAGTTTCCCAGCTCTAGCATTACAGTTCCCAGCTCTAGTTTTCCAGCTCTAGCATTACAGTTCCCAGCTCTAGTTTCCCAGCTCTAGCATTAGTTTCCCAGCTCTATCTTTCCAGCTCTAGTTTTCTGGCTCTAGTTTCCCAGCTCTAGCATTACAGTTCCCAGCTCTAGTCTCCCAGCTCTAGCATTAGTTTCCCAGCTCTATCTTTCCAGCTCTAGTTTTCTGGCTCTAGTTTCCCAGCTCTAGTTTTCTGGCTCTAGTTTCCCAGCTCTAGCATTAGTTTCCCAGCTCTAGTTTTCTGGCTCTAGTTTCCCAGCTCTAGTTTTCCAGCTCTAGCATTACAGTTTCCCAGCTCTAGCATTAGTTTCCCAGCTCTAGCATTACAGTTCCCAGCTCTAGTTTTCCAGCTCTAGCATTACAGTTTCCCAGCTCTAGCATTAGTTTCCCAGCTCTAGTCTCCCAGCTCTAGCATTAGTTTCCCAGCTCTAGTCTCCCAGCTCTAGCATTAGTTTCCCAGCTCTAGTCTCCCAGCTCTAGCATTAGTTTCCCAGCTCTAGTTTCCCAGCTCTAGTCTGAGCCCAGGTGAACTCAGGTGAGTGGAGGTGGGCGTGTACCTCGGAGGATCCTCTCCTCGTGGCAGCGCAGGAAGTCCCAGATCCGAACCGTGCCATCGTCTGAGCAGGTGGCAAATTTATTATCTGTCGGAGAAAAACTGGAGAACACAAGCAGAGCGTCACCATGGTGACGGAAACATCTGGACCGGGGAGGAAGACTATGAACCAAAAACGTATTCTGTTCCAAAGCATTTAGGATCAGTTATCACAGCATCTTTACACTAATATTTGGTGTTTTCTCTCTTTATTGAGCTAATTAAAAGGAACCCCACACCAGACCCCATGTAAATAATCACTACTTTTATCATCGTAAAACAGAAACTAAATAAAACTACCAAAAGCCGTCTTGGTTCATCTTTCCACTGTTCCACCAATCACCACTCTGGTTTGGTGGGAATAAACTCTTAATTCATCCATTTACATGTGGAGATATGCTGCTCTATACACGCTAAAAGTAGTGATTATTTACATGGAGTCTGGTGGAGATATGCTGCTCTATACACACTAAAAGTAGTGATTATTTACATGGAGTCTGGTGGAGATATGCTGCTTTATACACGCTAAAAGTAGTGATTATTTACATGGAGTCTGGTGGAGATATACTGCTCTATACACGCTAAAAGTAGTGATTATTTACATGGAGTCTGGTGGAGATATGCTGCTCTATACACGCTAAAAGTAGTGATTATCTACATGGAGTCTGGTGGAGATATGCTGCTCTATACACGCTAAAAGTAGTGATTATTTACATGGAGTCTGGTGGAGATATGCTGCTCTATACATGCTAAAAGTAGTGATTATTTACATGGAGTCTGGTGGAGATATGCTGCTCTATACACGCTAAAAGTAGTGATTATTTACATGGAGTCTGGTGGAGATATGCTGCTCTATACACGCTAAAAGTAGTGATTATCTACATGGAGTCTGGAGAAAGCGTCTAACTATCTCCACCTGCTGGATAATCGCTGTCATGACACCCAAAAACCTTCCTCTCTCTCTCTCTCTCTCTGTGTCCATCCCTCCATCAACACAACTTCAACCTTTTCTCATTAACAGAAATCCAAAATATCAACCAGATAAAGTTCCAACAGTCCTGAAAGTGATCCATATTATATTTAACACCATGTTATCAGATCAGGAGATAAGTCACACACACACACACAGCGAGACAAAGACACACACACACAGAGAGACAAAGAGAGACACACAGAGAGACAAAGAGACACACACACACAGAGAGACAAAGAGAGACACACACACACACAGAGAGACAAAGAGACACACACACACAGAGAGACAAAGAGAGACACACAGAGAGACAAAGAGACACACACACACAGAGAGACAAAGAGACACACACACACACAGAGAGACAAAGAGACACACACACACACAGAGAGACAAAGAGACACACACACACACAGAGAGACAAAGAGACACACACACACAGAGAGACAAAGAGACACACACACACAGAGAGACAAAGAGACACACACACACAGAGAGACAAAGAGACACACACACAGAGAGACAAAGAGACACACACACACACACAGAGACAAAGAGAGACACACAGAGAGACAAAGAGACACACACAGAGAGACAAAGAGACACACACACACAGAGACAAACACACACACACACAGAGACAAAGCACACACACACACAGAGAGACAAAGACACACACACACACGAGACAAAGACACACACACACACAGAGACAAAGACACACACACACAGAGACAAAGACACACACACACAGAGACAAAGACACACACACACTAATACTTCTTTAACTACACACAGCTGTTGGGTCCTTTACTCTCTAACATGTACTAATACTACTACATGTTCCTGATACACACTTCTACTGAAGTAATATTTACACTGCAGGACTTTTACTGTAACTGAGTATTTTTACAGTGTAGTATTAGTACTTTTACAGAGAGTCGAGTTGTCGCTTTGGTGGGAAAAAGTCGTTACATGTTACGACAAAGTCGCTAAGTTGCTATCACCGTTTCCATGTGAACGGGGGGGGGGGGGGGCTGTTTGTGTGTAGTGTGTATGTGTATGTATGTGTGATTGTGTGTATGTTTGTATGTCTCTGTGTATATGCATGTGCCTGTGTGTGCGTGTCTGTGTGCGTGTCTGTGTGTGTGGTGACAGAGATGTAGGGGAACAGGGGAAGGATCTGCAGCTGAACATTTGAGTTAAAAATAACAACAAAACGCAACGTGAGCCAGACATTAGTCTGGGGGGGGGAGGGTTAGATCCCCTGATCTAAACCCTCATAATAAAGTATACTTTCTGCATTTTAAGTCAGATACAGTGTGATGAAGGATACTATAAACTAAAATAACCAGCAGGTGTGAGTGTATACCTGGGTAGTGGGAGGAAAACATCCATAAATACTACAAAAACATGTTAAAAGTGGTACTCGACATTTGAGGACAACACAAGGGTTAACTGGAACAATGTCAACTCACTGCCCCCCTCGGCATCATGGGAAATGTAGTAGGACCCAGAGCTACTGGACTAAAGGTCTGTTTATAATCTCTCTGGTGAGCACAACCTTTATTTAATACTTAGAAACCTCGACGGCTGCCTGTTGGATGCCAGAGCAGCAGTGTGAGCTTCTCTTTATTAATCACATATTTAAAAAAACTTTATTGATCCCTGCTAACACTTTATTATTATTGTTGTTTTGCTTAAAAACCAGCGGCCTGCCCCCAATCGGTTGATGACTTTATTCAACAGGACAGAGATGAACAGCTCAGCAGCCACATGAGGAACAACATCAACAACAGATCACTGCAGTGTTGCAACAGCACACACGTACATCTGTCATGAATCAACCACAACAACAACATGTCCGCCGCGCGGCGCCCACAGGGACCCGCGGACGGGAGAACTACAGAAAATGGTAGATTATGGGGTATAAACCTGGCTTCTCTAATGGCCTCCTTGTGAGCCTGGAACATCTTCACGTTGTTCATGTTGGACTGCCAGTACTTCACGTAGCCGCCGTGGTCCGCCGTCAGCATCCACATGTCGTTGTGAGACCAGGTCATGGCCCGGACCGGACTGTCGTGGGCCTGGAGAGGACAGGGGGGGGGGAGAGAGGGAGATGTTGATTAACAAAAACAGGACACTCGACCTCGAAACACTAACTCAGGCTTCTCAGAGGTTAGTGAACATTACACCTCAATGGTACAAAATAACTTCAAATAATACAAAATATGTAACAAAACGGCTCTTTTCAAATAAATAAGTAAGTAAATAAATAAGTAAGTAAGTCATAATGTTTATGAGCTGTTCTGTGTCAGATCTAACTAGTAAGACCAGGGTGGTCTGTGAGCTCTGGGGTCTCCAGCACCGTAGTGCCGTGTGCAGAGCACCAGCCAATTTAACACCTAATGGCCCCTGGAAACCAGACAGCACGTAACAAGTGGACATGTCGGGGCAAAAGACGACGTTTGGTCAGTCTAGGGTTGGGACAACTCACTGGTGGACAACTCACTGGTGGACAACTCACTGGGAGACCCCCAGCATGGTATACGTCTCCTGTCTACCCCCCCCCCAGGTGGATGCTTACCTGTAGGATGGTCTCAAAGTTGAAGGTGAGTCCGTTCCACAGAGTGAACTCTCCGCTGGAGGCGCCGGTGACCAGACGGCGTCCCTCCGGCGTCCACTGGAGACAAGACAGGAAGTAGGTCAACACATCAGGCTGCTGTACTCAGGTGTGCTAGGTAAGTAAAGGGGGGGGGGGGGGCTAGCTGACTACCCGGATCACAAACACGGGACACTTGACTTTGTTGGTCGACGTCCGGACAAACTTTGTGGTGACGGCGTTCATCGGGTTGTTCAACATGCCGACGGGAGGAACCATCTGGGGGGGGGGGGGGGCAGGGAGAGACAGTCAAGCCATCACTATAGACCAGATTAACTATTAACTATTGTTAATATACACAAATTAAATATATATTGATCAGCTGCTCTGACTCACGTCGTTGTAACACGCTGCGTCCGGCTGGATCGCTCTGAAGTCTCGATGGTCTCGCTGCCACAAACGGTTCTACACACACACACACACACACACACACACAGTTTGTTAAGAAGAAAAAGGTGCGTGTCTGATGATGTAGGTGTGTCTCTGTGTGTGTGTGTGTGTGTGTGTGTGTCTCTGTGTGTGTGTGTGTGTGTCTCTGTGTGTGCGTGTCTTTCTCTGTGTGTGCATGTGCGTCTGCGTGTGTGCGTCTGTGTGTCTCTCTGTGTGTGTGTGTGTTTCTATATGTCTCTGTGTGTGTGTGTCTCTGTGTGTGTGTTGTGTGTGTGTGTGTCTCTGGTGGTGTGTGTGTATCTCTGTGTGTGTGTGTGTACCCCGAGGTGTCTGATGACGGAGGGGTTGTAGTCGATGGTCTTGCGGTTCACGGCCTTCCTCATGCGCTTCCCGTCGAAGGTGAGCTGCTGCATGGCCTGCTGCTGGGCGAAGTCCGGCCGCTTGTAGAACACCTGCCGCGGCGCCTGGTGCTGGAAGCGCGGCATGTGGAAGAACCGCTGCGGCGAGCCGATGTCGGTCGCCATGGTGACACGCTATACCTTTAGACAAAGATTCACATTATTAAGATTTAATGGTGAGGATTACACCCGAGGGCACATGTGAGTCTGAAACTGAAATCCATTAAAACAATAACAGAAGAAACTATGGTTGATGCTATGCTAACGTTAGCTCAAAACACCTTTCAACTGACAGCGTTTGTTGTATGATGCTAACTTGTAGCTAAGCTAGCTTTGAACCAACTTCGTTAAGTAGGTCTATTTATACTGGGTCTCTCGTTAGCAACACCCCGTCCCCAACAGGACCCCCTAACAAGCCCCCTCCCCAACAGGACACCTACAGTGCCTTGCGAAAGTATTCGGGCCCCCTTGAACTTTTGACAAGGGGGCCGAATACTGATTCGGCCTGACTCCATGTAAATAATCACTACTTTTAGCATGTATAGAGCAGCATATCTCCACCAGACTCCATGTAAATAATCACTACTTTTAGTGTGTATAGAGCAGCATATCTCCACCAGACTCCATGTAAATAATCACTACTTTTAGTGTGTATAGAGCAGCATATTTCCACCAGACTCCATGTAAATAATCACTACTTTTAGCGTGTATAGAGCAGCATATCTCCACCAGACTCCATGTAAATAATCACTACTTTTAGCATGTATAGAGCAGCATATCTCCACCAGACTCCATGTTAATAATCCCTACTTTTAGCGTGTATAGAGCAGCATATTTCCACCAGACTCCATGTAAATAATCACTACTTTTAGCGTGTATAGAGCAGCATATCTCCACCAGACTCCATGTAAATAATCACTACTTTTAGCATGTATAGAGCAGCATATCTCCACCAGACTCCATGTAAATAATCACTACTTTTAGCATGTATAGAGCAGCATATCTCCACCAGACTCCATGTAAATAATCACTACTTTTAGCGTGTATAGAGCAGCATATCTCCACCAGACTCCATGTAAATAATCACTACTTTTAGCGTGTATAGAGCAGCATATCTCCACCAGACTCCATGTAAATAATCACTACTTTTAGCGTGTATAGAGCAGCATATCTCCACCAGACTCCATGTAAACAATCACTACTTTTAGCGTGTATAGAGCAGCATATCTCCACCAGACTCCATGTAAATAATCCATAATTTTAGCATCGCAAAACACACTTCATTCAAACTCGATAGGAAACAACATTAAAACTAGGAAAAGCAGTTTTGAGTCGTCTTTCCACTTTTCCAACCATCACAACTCTAGTTTTGGTTAAAATAATCACAGTTTACATATTTACATGTGACAATATTGTTGCTCTATACACACTAAAAGTAGTGATTATTTACATGGAGTCTGGTGGAGATATGCTGCTCTATACATGCTAAAAGTAGTGATTATTTACATGGAGTCTGGTGGAGATATGCTGCTCTATACACGCTAAAAGTAGTGATTATTTACATGGAGTCTGGTGGAGATATGCTGCTCTATACACGCTAAAAGTAGTGATTATTTACATGGAGTCTGGTGGAGATATGCTGCTCTATACATGCTAAAAGTAGTGATTATTTACATGGAGTCTGGTGGACTTTTATGTTTTAAAAAATGATCTTAATCTTTAACAGGAAGGTCGACCTCCTTAGAAATCCTTTCCATAATGTTATCAGACACTTAGAATATTAATCTGAGTCTGTCAGCAGCAAAACGAGCACTTTATGAACGTAAATACAAGCTGGACAATTATCCCATTAACTTCCATTGTAGCTTGTTTCTCTGCTGCCGACTGCAGCGATCTCGTTTCATACTGCATCAATGTCAAAGGAAAATCTTTCCTCAATAGTTTATATTGTATCCGATACTCAGCTCTAGGTCTAGTGTCCCCGTTTTAAGTTTTACAAAAATTAAAAACATGACGTGTTTTAGAGGTATTTAAGCTTCTGAGCTGAAAATGTCCCCGGATGTTGTCTGAGACATCTGGTCACCTTACATTAAAATGATATTATCTTGTATTTTGCGTCACTTTGCGTGACCTCCGGCCGTTGCCGTATCCCTTCTAGCAACGACGCCGGGATGCTGTTGCTAGCAGCGTTAGCTCGTGCTAGCAGCGTTAGCTCGAGCTAACAGGCCAACGGCTAGCACGAGCTAACGCTGCTGCTCCTGGCCGACATATTGCGACGTTAAGTGGCGTATAAGGAGCTAGAGGAGCTGAAGGAGCCGTGTTAAGGAGCCGTGTTAAGGAGCCGTGTTAAGGAGCCATGTTTCCCACCAACCGTTACCCGGAGCTCGCTGTGGGTGGTGCGGTGTGTTTTAAATGGCGGCCCGGTGGTGGTGGTGGTGGCCGGAGCTGAGACACTCACCGACGATCCCCGCTGCGGAGTTCGCTAGCTGTCGCTCCCTAAACGGCTCCGGTCCTCCGGGAAGGCGTCCTCTGGACGAGCATGGACGTCTGGCGCTCGGTTCAGCTCAAATTAACACGGGTTAGCGCGTCAGCCACCAGCGGACTCCATCACGACGCTTCTTCTTGTCGACCTGCCGCAAAGCATGTCGGGAGTTATTTCTTAACGGGCGGGATAGCGCGCAGTCACAACGCAAAGACGTCTGGGAAATTGAGTTTTACCGTTCTTTGTCCCTAATCGCCAGTGAAAACACACAAAAACACACAAGTATGATATAGTATTATGTTCTAATCAAATATTATAATACATATATTACATATATATTTAATTATTTAATATGTATATATATATATATATAAAACAATAATATTATGTATACTATATACACTATCCTATACTATTATACTATATATTGCATATTATATATTTATAACATGTAATATAATACGTAATATATAATTACATAATACTATTTATTCCAGCACCCTTTGCACTATGCTCCATAATTAAAATAATAATAATAATAATAATAATAATAATAATAATAAATAATAATAATAATAATAAAACACATACAATGAATATCATACGATCCTTACACATAATAAATAAATAATAAAATGAAATAAAAGTAAAGTGACAAACAGGCATGTTTTTTTTATTAATATAACTCAACACTTTATTAAAAAAATAATAAATAGGTGATTTATTTCATTGATATAAATAACGGCTTATTTTTATTAATTTATATCAAATAAAGAGTTATATAGCGACTGTAGAGTTGGTCGATTAACATAATTAAGTGACTTGTTTTATTAAAATTAAAATAAAGTAAAGAATACGACGTCGAACGTGCAGTTGCGTCATCGCCGGGCCCGTCCAATCAGAGCAGAGTGCTCACGGCCTCCGATCGTCAGAGTGCACGCGCTCTGGGAGCCGTCTCGAGCCGTTTCTTTCCTTCAGACCAACCGTCGCCGGTAAGTGGACCGATTTCCGCCGTTTTACTCGGTAAAACACGGGGTTTTCCGCCGGTAATGAACCGGTTCACGGGATTAAGTCTTTAACATGTTAAAGTTTGTTTGACCGTTGTTTCTGACTTTTAAAACGTGATTATCGGCTCTCTCTGCCGACTACTAGCTGGCGGCTAGCATCGGCTAAAGCTAACTAACCGTCGCTGAGTACTCTTAGTACTTAATATAAATACTACACATAATACTATAACAATACTTCACTCTTAGTACTTAATATAAATACTACAAATAATACTATAAAAATACTACACATTTAGTACTTTGATAAAATACTACACATAATACTATAAAAATACTACACATTTAGTACTTTGATAAAATACTACACATAATACTATAAAAATACTACACATTTAGTACTTTGATAAAATACTACACATAATACTATAAAAATACTACACATTTAGTACTTTGATAAAATACTACACATTTAGTACTTTGATAAAATACTTCACATTCAGGGGTTTTCTCCAAATTCCCCTACCTGGGTTACATTTGGGACACACACACACACACACACGCAGACAGTCACAAACACACACACACACACACAGACAGTCACACACACACACACAGACAGTCACACACACACTCACACACAGACAGACAGACACACATCAACACACAGGATGAAGAGGAAGAAGATGATTGTGAGCTAACTAACATATCCACGTTATTAAACTGCATTTTAAACCGTGTTCAGGTAATAGTTGTTGCTGATCTCATTAATATGATGGAGAAGTTATTACAGTGATGTGTGTGTGTCTTCCAGCAGCAGTTCAGTGTGTCCGAGGTCACATGAGCAGCAGAGATGAGCAGCAGAAGCCGCAGGTCCTGGTGAGAGCCGATGGACACACACACACACACACCTGTAATACACCTGTAACACACCTGCAACACACCTGTAACACACCTGTAACACACCTGTAACACACCTGCAACACACCTGCAACACACCTGCAACACACCTGTAATACACCTGTAACACACCTGCAACACACTTGCAACACACCTGCAACACACCTGTAACACACCTGTAACACACCTGTAATACACCTGTAACACACCTGCAACACACCTGCAACACACCTGTAACACACCTGCAACACACCTGCAACACACCTGTAACACACCTGCAACACACCTGTAACACACCTGTAACACACCTGCAACACACTTGTAACACACCTGCAACACACCTGTAACACACCTGTAATACACCTTTAACACACCTGTAATACACCTGCAACACACCTGTAACACACCTGCAACACACCTGTAACACACCTGCAACACACCTGTAACACACCTGTAATACACCTGTAACACACCTGTAATACACCTTTAACACACCTGTAATACACCTGTAACACACCTGTAATACACCTGCAACACACCTGCAACACACTTGAATCACACCTGTAATACACCTGCAACACACTTGTAACACACCTGCAACACACTTGTAACACACCTGTAACACACCTGCAACACACCTGTAACACACCTGTAACAAACCTGTAACACACCTGCAACACACCTGTAACACACCTGTAATACACCTTTAACACACCTGTAATACACCTGCAACACACCTGTAACACACCTGCAACACACCTGTAACACACCTGTAATACACCTGTAACACACCTGTAATACACCTTTAACACACCTGTAATACACCTGTAACACACCTGTAATACACCTGCAACACACCTGCAACACACTTGAATCACACCTGTAATACACCTGCAACACACTTGTAACACACCTGCAACACACTTGTAACACACCTGTAACACACCTGCAACACACCTGTAACACACCTGTAACAAACCTGTAACACACCTGTAACACACCTGTAACACACCTGTAATACACCTGTCGTACCTGAGACATAGGTGAAAAATGCTCTGGGTTGTTATTTCTCTAAACCAATCACAGCGGTCTTGGGCGGCACTACGCCATGGACGCAGCGATGGCGGCTCTGCTAAATAGTCTCAGGAAGGAACTGGTTCTGGTGGAACCCTTACCCCCGCAAAAGAAAACTCCTCATTAATTATTAAATGAAGTATATATATTATTTATTTAACGTCCCAGAGAGGAAGATGTCTGTCTTTATTCCAAAGTTACTTTATTACACACAGATATTTCGGATCATTTCTTTTTTAAACAGTTTCTAACGCTGTGTGTCGTCTCCTGTTTCAGTAGGAAGAGCTCCAGCTGTTTGGGACATAAAGGACGATATTCCAAAGGGACTTTTCACAAGTCTGGATGGGCAAAAGACGAGGTAATGGTCATCTTATCACTGCTCTATAATCTACAGGTAGATCAGGTCTAGGCCGCTCTATAATCTACAGATAGAGCCGGTCTAGACCGCTCTATAATCTACAGATAGAGCAGGTCTACACCAAGGACCCAACAGTTCTAGTAGTCCCCTAATAATAAGTCTACAAAGATAATATTCTCTTCACCTTCCTATATTTCCCCATACACACCAATATAAATGATGAATGCTATGCTAGATGCTAATGAAGATGATGTCGTTGCTCCTCAGGATGAGAAGCTGCACCGACTGGTGAAGGAGTCTGGATCAAACAGCTGGTCTTCAGTTTCGGAACACTTTAAAGTGAGTGGTTTTAATCTCTGAAACCAAACCATGTGACCCGGTGTCGGTAACGGTCTGTGTTGTGTCTCAGGGTCAGAGGTCAGATGGAGAGTGTCAGCGGCGGTGGCAGCAGATCAAGAACCCAGAGCTGGTCAAAGGTCCCTGGACCCCGGATGAGGATGAAAGGGTAAGCACGCAACGTCTTCATGAGGAGGGACGCCTAAACCCCGCCGAATACACACACCTACGTCTTCTGACATCATGTTGAACAGGGACAGACTAATAAAGTTTAGACCTATTTGAATTGAGACATGATTTACACACTTTAAAAGATCATTCATCATGTGAAGAAAGTGTGTGTGTGTGTGTGTGTGTGTGTGTGTGGTACCAGGATTTAACGTTACTCACACCTTCTTTCTCTGTAGTCCACAGAGAGATGTAGTCCACATAGAGATGTAGTCCACTGAGAGATGTAGTCCACTGAGAGATGTAGTCCACTGAGAGATGTAGTCCAATCAGAAATGTAGTCCACATAGAGCTGTAGTCCACAGAGAGATGTAGTCCACAGAGAGATGTAGTCCACAGAGAGATGTAGTTCACATAGAGATGTAGTCCACAGAGAGATGTAGTTCACATAGAGATGTAGTCCACAGAGAGATGTAGTCCACAGAGAGATGTAGTCTCTCTGGAAGTAGAGGGACTCTAGCGCTCTATAATCTAATTGTGATGTCACTTCCTGTACAGGTCTTGGTGCTGGTTCAGAAGTACGGCGTGAAGCGCTGGTCGCTCATCGCCAAACACCTCCACAGCCGCAACGGGAAGCAGTGCCGCGAGCGCTGGCACAACCACCTGAACCCGACGGTGAAGAAGAGCTGCTGGACGCTGGAGGAGGACGCCATCATCTGCCAGGCCCACAGGCTGCTGGGAAACCGCTGGGCCGACATCTCCAAGCTGATGCCCGGCAGGTACGGGACCCCCTCGAGATGAACAAACAGAGAAATGGTTCTTTGTAGATGAGACAGATGTTGACAAAGTTTCCTTTTGGGGGCGTCATTTAAATTGGGAATAATCAGAAGTTGGAAAAAAAGTTATTAATTGCAATATATCGCAGAATATTGCAATATGTTTAAAATCGCAGTACTATCGTATCGTGGCGTAAGTATCGTGATTATATCGTATTTTCACTTCAGGAACCACACTGGTGATCTCTATGGATTGTCTCAGTCCTGTTTGAGTGAAAACTAAAACATTTCTCTCCGGGTGACGACTGTTTCTCAGGACAGACAACTCTATCAAGAACCACTGGAACTCCACCCTGAAGAGGAAGGTGGAGAAGGAGGGATACCTGCAGGTCCTACACCGCCACAACACCTCCTCCAACTCCTCCAGCTGCTCTTCTTCCAGCAGACAAACATCCAGGCCCTGTGGACCCCCCAGCAGCGCCAACATCCCCACTAAGGTCCGACTCCAACCATCATCCACCCATTTAACACAACACTGATGATAATAACATAAATCTCTCCTCCAGCAAACCCATACTACTGTTCCACTGTTCCACCAATTACTACTCTGGTCTGGTTGAAATAAACTCTTAATTCACCCATTTACATGTGGAGATATGCTGCTCTATACACGCTAAAAGTGGTGATTATTTACATGGAGTCTGGTGGAGATATGCTGCTCTATACACGCTAAAAGTAGTGATTATTTACATGGAGTCTGGTGGAGATATGCTGCTCTATACACGCTAAAAGTAGTGATTATTTACATGGAGTCTGGTGGAGATATGCTGCTCTATATATGCTAAAAGTAGTGATTATTTACATGGAGTCTGGTGGAGATATGCTGCTCTATACACACTAAAAGTAGTGATTATTTACATGGAGTCTGGTGGAGATATGCTGCTCTATACAAGCTAAAAGTGGTGATTATTTACATGGAGTCTGGTGGAGATATGCTGCTCTATACACACTAAAAGTAGTGATTATTTACATGGAGTCTGGTGGAGATATGCTGCTCTATACACGCTAAAAGTAGTGATTATTTACATGGAGTCTGGTGGAGATATGCTGCTCTATACATGCTAAAAGTAGTGATTATTTACATGGAGTCTGGTGGAGATATGCTGCTCTATACACGCTAAAAGTAGTGATTATTTACATGGAGTCTGGTGGAGATATGCTGCTCTATACACGCTAAAAGTAGTGATTATTTACATGGAGTCTGGTGGAGAAAGAAGGCATTTTTCCGATACTCGATTCCGTTGGTGCCTAAAAAAATATTGGATGACTAGGGAAACACCAGACCAGGGGGAATGAGGGGGAAACTCCAGAGCAGGGGGAATGAGAGGGGGAAACTCCAGAGCAGGAGGAATGAGAGGGGGAAACACCAGAGCAGGAGGAATGAGAGGGGGAAACACCAGAGCAGGAGGAATGAGAGGGGGAAACACCAGAGCAGGAGGAATGAGAGAGGGAAACACCAGAGCAGGAGGAATGAGAGAGGGAAACACCAGAGCAGGAGGAATGAGAGGGGGAAACACCAGAGCAGGAGGAATGAGAGAGGGAAACACCAGAGCAGGAGGAATGAGAGGGGGAAACACCAGAGCAGGGGGAATGAGAGGGGGAAACACCAGAGCAGGGGGAATGAGAGGGGGAAACACCAGAGCAGGGGGAATGAGAGGGGGAAACACCAGAGCAGGGGGAATGAGAGGGGGAAACACCAGAGCAGGGGGAATGAGGGGGAATCTCCAGAGCAGGGGGAATGAGAGGGGGATCCACCAGAGCAGGAGGAATGAGAGGGGGAAACACCAGAGCAGGAGGAATGAGAGAGGGAAACACCAGAGCAGGAGGAATGAGAGAGGGAAACACCAGAGCAGGAGGAATGAGAGAGGGAAACACCAGAGCAGGAGGAATGAGAGGGGGAAACACCAGAGCAGGAGGAATGAGAGGGGGAAACACCAGAGCAGGAGGAATGAGAGAGGGAAACACCAGAGCAGGAGGAATGAGAGAGGGAAACACCAGAGCAGGGGGAATGAGAGGGGAAACACCAGAGCAGGGGGAATGAGAGGGGGAAACACCAGAGCAGGGGGAATGAGAGGGGGAAACACCAGAGCAGGGGGAATGAGAGGGGGAAACACCAGAGCAGGGGGAATGAGAGGGGAAACTCCAGAGCAGGGGGAATGAGAGGGGGAAACACCAGAGCAGGGGAAATGAGAGGGGGAAACACCAGAGCAGGGGAAATGAGAGGGCAACAGGCTGTTGATTAATAAGGACGACCTCTCTCCGGCAGGGGGACAGTCTGTGCAGCGTGAAGGACGAGTCCGGCTCCTCCAGCGTCCACCTGTGCTCCTGCTGCGTCCACGCCTCCTCCTCCGGGTACGGGTCCTCACTGAGCATGTGCGAACTCACCACGCCCGCCGCGCTGATGGAGATGGTAAAGACCTGTTCGGTGGAATCTTGTTGCTGGGCAACAGCCGGGCCCTTGTTAGCCTGCTTTCCTTTTTCCTAAGGGGCTCCGATCAGGGTTTAGCTGGAGGCCGTATTGGTTGATACCGGTCACCGGGTCTATTTGAAGCCTTCTATTTATCATATATGTAACATATATTAATTTTAATAGTCTTAACAACAGTGTATACAGTATGGATTACAATTAACAGAAGATAATGTATTGTGAATTGTCAACTGTTTACTTTTATTGACAGGAAACTTCCTGCTAGAAACACACCTTAAACAGCTTTCATTGTTAATTTACACAAACTTAAAGTCAACTTAAATGTAACGTGCAGAGCAAAGAAAACAAAATCCCATATGTTGGGATGTCCAGATAAAATGTCTTGAGGTGTGAAGTATGTAAGTCCTCCTGCTGTAATGAACCGAAGATAGAAGCCATGACGTAAGTCACACGTTTAGAGAATAAATCAGTAATTTTTTAGCTTTTTGTCCGAGGTCAAAATCTAAAAAATGTCCTTTCAATCACTGCAGACTTTCAGTTGTAGAAATATTTTTCTCACGAGTAGTGCGTCATCTGATCTGTATGGAGACCACCGATCAATATTTAACTCTTTATGGGCCGATAACGATCAGTGATCGATCAATCGGAGCACCCTTACTTTTCCAATTGTCATGTCAGGGGTTGTTGACTTATTATTTATATTATCTAACCTGTCGCGCTGTCCCTCTTAGTCCATTAGTCGACTAATCTGGGGTTCTGGTCTTAGTCCACTAAGATTTCTCAACCAGCTCCGACTGGGGGATCCCGAGGCGTTCCCAGGCCAGGTTGGAGATATAATCTCTCCACCTAGTCCTGGGTCTTCCCCGAGGCCTCCTCCCAGCTGGACGTGCCTGGAACACCTCCCTAGGGAGGCGCCCAGGAGGCATCCTTACCAGATGCCCGAACCACCTCAACTGGCTCCTTTCGACGCGAAGGAGCAGCGGCTCTACTCCGAGCTCCTCTCGGATGACTGAGCTTCTCACCCTATCTCTAAGGGAGACGCCAGCCACCCTCCTGAGGAAACCCATTTCGGCCGCTTGTACCCTGGATCTCGTTCTTTCGGTCATGACCCAGCCTTCATGACCATAGGTGAGGGTAGGAACGAAAATTGCCCGGTAGATCGAGAGCTTTGCCTTCTGGCTCAGCTCTCTTTTCGTCACAACGGTGCGATACACAGAATGTAATACCGCACCGGCTGCTCCGATTCTCCGACCAATCTCACGCTCCATAGTCCCCTCACTCGCGAACAAGACCCCAAGGTACTTAAACTCCTTCACTTGGGGTAAGGACTCACTCCCCACCTGAAGAAAGCATTCCATCGGTTTCCTGCTGAGAACCATGGCCTCAGATTTAGAGGTGCTGATCCTCATCCCAGCCGCTTCACACTCGGCGGCGAACCGATCCAGTGAGTGCTGAAGGTCACAGGCCGATGACGCCATCAGGACCACATCATCTGCAAAAAGCAGCGACGAGATCCCGAGCCCACCGAACTGCAACCCCTCCCCGCCCCGACTACGCCTCGATATCCTGTCCATAAGTTTGCATTAGTTGATAGGTAATTTTTTATGCTTATTCATGCTTAATTACTCATTTCCAAGAAACTTATAAACACATTTCTGGTGAACACCAGAGTTAAAGTGGAGCTTTTGCAGGATTAGATAGAAACTCAGTTTCCCAGATGGTTCATTAACTATATTTAGATTTATATTGAGCTTTTCTAGTCTCAAAGCTCTGTCGATTAAATCAACGCATCAATTAGTCGACAAAATCATGTAAGCGTTAGTCAATAAGGATTTCTTTAGTGGAGGACAGCCCTACTAACCTGACTTCTTGACAGAACGTAGAGACCTGGAGCTGCGGCCCAAAGGAAGTGACCTCATCGCTCGCCCCCTGCCTGTACAGAGAGGACGGCGACCCGTCGGTCATTGATCTGAGCAGGAGTTATGTAAGACAATCTGATTTATAATAGACTAACGCCCTGACACCAAGGTCCCAAAGGTAAGCCTTCTTCGCCCTATTTTTTGCAGTGTGTCACGCACCGTCGCCACTCGTCCGCTTTTGTCTGCCTTTTTTGTTGTTGTAAGGAATCATCTGATCCTGATCTGGGTATTCGGCAAACTAGTGCGCAGGAACTAAACCCAAAAGCCGTCTTGGTTCACCTTACCACTGTTCCAACAATTACCACTCTATACACGCTAAAAGTAGTGATTATTTACATGGAGTCTGGTGGAGATATGCTGCTCTATACACGCTAAAAGTAGTGATTATTAACATGGAGTCTGGTGGAGATATGCTGCTCTACATGCTAAAAGTAGTGATTATTTACATGGAGTCTGGTGGAGATATGCTGCTCTATACACGCTAAAAGTAGTGATTATTTACATGGAGTCTGGTGGAGATATGCTGCTCTATACATGCTAAAAGTAGTGATTATTTACATGGAGTCTGGTGGGGATATGCTGCTCTATACATGCTAAAAGTAGTGATTATTTACATGGAATCTGGTGGAGATATGCTGCTCTATACATGCTAAAAGTAGTGATTATTTACATGGAGTCTGGTGGAGATATGCTGGTCTATACATGCTAAAAGTAGTGATTATTTACATGGAGTCTGGTGGGTTTGGTGATGGTGATGTCGGGGCTGTTTCATGTTAAACTAAAAGGATCTTACTCTCTAACTAAAAGGTCTATCTCTGTAGGGATCCTTTCCATAATGTTGTCACACACAACATGTGTTTCCTCTGCAGTAAGAGCAGTGTGTTGTCTGCAGGTTGTAGGTATGAAGGAGCAGCTGATGAACAGCGAGGACGGAGCCTCCTTCATGGACTCCACCTCCTCCTGGAGCAGAAACAGTACGGTAACCTTCTCCCCCTCCGAGGTAAAGACACTGCTGGAGAAGCTGCTGCTGTTTGTTCTGACATGTCCATCTAACGTGTGTGTGTTTCTTTGTGTGTGTCTGCAGCTTTTCAGCCTGTGTGGAGCGGAGGATCAGAAGTTACAGTGTCCGGCTCTCACCTCCACCCCCGTCTGTTCCCTCAAACACTCCACCAAAACCAACCAGGACAACTCTTGTCTGCACTGCAGCCACAGCAGCCAGTACGTCACCCTTCCCACACAGTTACATCGGTATCATTGTCTTCAGTTCAAGTATGGCGCCCCTCAAAGAGATTTACCTGGTCCTCAGATCTCTGCAGGGTAAATCCAGACAGCTAGCTAGACTATCTGTCCAATCTGAGGACTATGGTTACCTGGTCCTTAGATCTCTGCAGGGTAAATCCAGACAGCAAGCTAGACTATCTGTCCAATCTGAGGACTATGGTTACCTGGTCCTCAGATCTCTGCAGGGTAAATCCAGACAGCTAGCTAGACTATCTGTCCAATCTGAGGACTATGGTTACCTGGTCCTCAGATCTCTGCAGGGTAAATCCAGACAGCTAGCTAGACTATCTGTCCAATCTGAGGACTATGGTTACCTGGTCCTCAGATCTCTGCAGGGTAAATCCAGACAGCTAGCTAGACTATCTGTCCAATCTGAGGACTATGGTTACCTGGTCCTCAGATCTCTGCAGGGTAAATCCAGACAGCTAGCTAGACTATCTGTCCAATCTGAGGACTATGGTTACCTGGTCCTCAGGTCTCTGCAGGGTAAATCCAGACAGCTAGCTAGACTATCTGTCCAATCTGAGGACTATGGTTACCTGGTCCTCAGATCTCTGCAGGGTAAATCCAGACAGCTAGCTAGACTATCTGTCCAATCTGAGGACTATGGTTACCTGGTCCTCAGGTCTCTGCAGGGTAAATCCAGACAGCTAGCTAGACTATCTGTCCAATCTGAGGACTATGGTTACCTGGTCCTCAGGTCTCTGCAGGGTAAATCCAGACAGCTAGCTAGACTATCTGTCCAATCTGAGGACTATGGTTACCTGGTCCTCAGATCTCTGCAGGGTAAATCCAGACAGCTAGCTAGACTATCTGTCCAATCTGAGGACTATGGTTACCTGGTCCTCAGATCTCTGCAGGGTAAATCCAGACAGCTTCAATCACTACACTGCTCTCTTTTGCACACAGTCTACCTTAGCACCTGTAATTCTGTAAGTTTCTGATAGGTGGAATATTTAAGCATGGAGGTTTTCAACTGTATTTCATCTATTCTAAGGATTGTTACGCCCCAGTCTAGAAGAAGTAGTATATATAGTAGTCTGTCTGTCCGTCTATCTAATGGTGTTTTTCTCTGTGAAGTGCTTAACGATCAAAAGAGACAAATAGATTGATTGTGAGTGCCACATCTGAGAGTTTGTTACACAACAGAGACAATAAGTCGCCCATGCTGAGCGATGAAAAACGCTGCATTGTATGATTAAAATGTGTCACCTGTTGTGTTCAGGACGCCCTCGGAGACGAGAGAGAAGATAAAAGCGCTGTGGATGTCGGCTCCTCAAACTCCAACGCCTCTGAAGATCCAGAACGAGGTGATGTCCCAGTGTAGAAAAACTCCCATCCCGTGTAGATCTCAGGGCTGAATCCTTGCGTTTGTGTTCCAGGTGTCGGTCTGTTCCAGCAGGATGATGAATCTGACGTGGGAGGAGCGAAGGGTCGATCCCGACAGCCAACAGTCCAGCAGCTCTGAGGTCTCTGTCACACACCTAATATGACTAAAATCCTTCATCTGGTTCAAATGTAGACTTCTGGCAGACAACATGCACAAAGGGGATATACCGCCATCGTCAGGCGACAACATGTAACGGACAGTTACCTTGAATAATAAATGGTTGGAAACATTTGGGAGAATGGAAGGACAAAAGTCTAGAAATCTAGACGCAACAACGGGGACAAATGGATTTATTATGTTGGTATGAGGTGGACCTGTTACTAAAAGCTCTGTAAGATACCTGACCGATAAGAGACATCAGAGACAGAAAGACAGACAGACATACATACAGAGAGACATACATACATACATACAGAGAGACAGACAGACAGAGAGAGCATTTGAATCCATGTTTTACAGATAAGTTTGTTGATGAAGAATCAGAGCAGCAAAAAGGATTGAGCTCAGAAAGGCCCCCCCCCTTCCCACACACACACACAGACACATACAAGTTGAAGACAACAGTCTAAAAGGCAAACCCCTTTACCCCATTAACAGCATTAAGGTTGGGACTGCTAACGAGGGCGTTAAGTAACATGACATTTGATGATATATGCACAGTATTAAAGCAGTTTGGTGCCTCCTACACCACGATAAGGTGATGGTTCCTCTCCGGAAACCATCACCTTATCGTGGTGGAGAGGTTTGTGTGTCTCTATGAACCTGAGGGCTGTGTTGTCTGGAGCTTTGTGCTCCTGGTAGGGTCTCCCATGGCAAAGAGGTCTCAGGGGAGGGGCCAGACAAAGAATGGTTCAAAGACTACTGTGGAAGAGCAAGGAAGGGATAGAGGGACCCTGCCCGGAGGAAGCCCGGGGCCCCCGTCTGGAGCCAGGCCCAGACGGTGGGCTCGTCAGCGAGCGCCTGGTGGCCGGGTTTGCCACGGAGCCCGGTCGGGCACAGCCCGAAGAAGCTACGTGGCACCTCTCCCTCCAGCCCATGGGCCCACCAACTGTGGGAGGAACCAAAGGGGTCGGGTGCGCTGCTATATGGGTGGCAGCGAAGGTCAGGGGCTTCGACAGACCAGACCCGGGCGGCAGAGGCTGGCTCTGGGGACGTGGACTGTCTCCTCTCTGTGGGGGAAGGAGCCGGAACTTGTGCGGGAGGTGGAGCACTACCAGTTAGATCTGGTGGGGCTTACCTCTACGCACAGTCTCGGTTCTGGAACCGTACTCCTGGATAGGGGTTGGACTCTCTCCTCTTCCAGAGTTGCCCAGTGTGTGAGGCACCGGGCGGGTGTGTGGATACTCACAAGTCCCCGGCTGAGCGCCGCTGCGTTTGAGTTTACCCCGGTGGACGAGAGGGTCGCCTCCCTACGCCTGCGGGTGATGGGGAAAACTCTGACTGTTATTTGTGCATATGCACCAAACAAGAGTTCGGAGTATTCGGCCTTCTTGGAGACCCTGAATGGAGTCCTGTATGGGGATTTTTTAATTGTTTCATCTGATCTGAGGCCGTATGTTTTGGACACTCGGGTGAAGAGAGGGGCAGAGCTGTCGACTGATCACCATGTGGTGGTGAGTTGGGTCCGAGATATGTTATCCCGGAGGACTCCGGAGGCAGTTGCAAGGTAGCGACGGGCCCGAAGGGCTGCAGCCTCTGCCGTGACAGAGGCAAAGCAGCGGGTGTGGGAGAAGTTTGGAGAAGACATGGAGAAGGACTTTCGGTCGGCACCAAGGTGCTTCTGGAAAACCGTTCGCCACCTCAGGAGGGGGAAGCGAGGAACCATCCAGGCTGTTTACAGTAAGGATGGGACGTTGTTGACCTCAACTGGGGAGGTAATAGAGCGGTGGAAGGAGCACTTTGAGGAACTCCTAAATCCAGCTGACACGCCCTCTGTGGTAGAGGCAGAGCTGGAGGATGATGGGGGATTGTCGTCAATTTCCCTGGTGGAAGTCGCTGAGGTAGTAAAACAACTCCACAGCAGCAAAGCCCCTGGGATTGATGAGAACCGTCCAGAAATGCTGAAAGCTCTGGGTGTGGAGGGGATGTCTTGGTTGACACGCCTCTTCAACATTGCGTGGAAGTCTGTGACGGTGCCTAAGGAGTGGCAGACCGGGGTGGTGGTTCCCCTCTTCAAAAAGGGGGACCAGAGGGTGTGTGCCAATTACAGGGGTATCACACTTCTCAGCTTCCCTGGTAAAGTCTACTCCAAGGTGCTGGAAGGTGCAGTGGAAAAACAAAACAAACAAACGTGGATGATATGGAGACAAAAGCATCAATATATGAAAACATTATCGTTATCCCCACATGTTCCTGCGGTCTGACATCAGTTCACCTCCTCGCCAGTTCCCAGAGTCCTTTATTAATGAGACCCCAGATCCTCCCGCCACAAACCGGATCCTTAGATCCACAATGTGTGGTCTGCAGTTATCCAGACATGGTGGAACCCGTTTGACGTGGACTTGTGTCCTACAGGTGCAGGGGGAGAGTCTGCTGAGCGCCGTCGTGCAGGTCCAGAGGGAGTCCAGATCCGTCTCACAGGATCAAGATGGCTCTGTGTCCCAGGTTCAGAAAGAGTCCGTCTCTGTGTGCCAGGTCCGGAGAGAGTCCGGTTCTACCCCGGGCTGTGACGAGTTTGGCTGCTTCCTATTGGACGGCCAGATGGAGGTGTATTGGTGTCAGCAGCCAGTCGGTTACCTGCACTCTCCTGAATGTCCTGCATACAGGCTGAACCCCTTCGAGGTGAGGACCGACCCACATCACTCCGACACCTGAACCACCAGGATTTAACTTTAACTCCTTTTAGTTTTATTCTCTGGGGTGCCCGTAGGGCGATGTGGAGAACATATAAATATATATTTCTAAGATTATTTTTGGGCATTCTAGGCCTTTATTTCTATTGGACAGCTTAGACTTGAAAGGAGTTAGAGGGGCAATGACATGCAAAGGGCCGCAGTCGAACTGGCGGCCGCTGCGTCGAGGGGTAAACCTCTATATATGGGCGCCTGCTCTACAAGGTGAGCTAACCAGGCGCCCGCTTTCACAAAATATTAAGGGAGATGTCTCACTCTGGAGATAAAACAGAGACCTAAACACACAGGGTGAAACAGGATCTGCAGCAATGTGCAGTGTAAGAACAATATGGTGTTCTTTTTTTTTTTTTAAATGAAACCATGGAAACCTGTTCTGGTACAACCTCAAAATGCAATTATGAACCTGAAATGAGCAGAACATGGGTCCTTTAAGTCTTTTAAGAACCTCGGGAAAACAGTGGAACCTAAATATAGTGGAAAACTGAAGAAGGATGTTAGCAGATGTGGATGGTTGTGGTTTGTTGAGAATAAGCGTCGTGTTGGCGTTGTGTTGGCAGCTGAGCGGCGAGTTACAGCTGGTGATGTTCGGGAAAACAGACGACCAGCTGAGTGTTACGGAGCAGGCGCGCCTCTACGTGGAGCCGTGATCGCTTCCAACCATCGCCGTCTTCAGCACCGGCAGCCGGTGAGTCTCACACCACACCAATACTCTGCGGCCTGTTTTCGGTCAGTTTTTGGTTATTTTTTGGTCAGTTTTCAGTCAGTTTTTGGTTATTTTTTGGTTATTTTTTGGTTATTTTTTGGTTATTTTTCAGTCAGTTTTTGGTCAGTTTTTGGTTATTTTTCAGTCAGTTTTTGGTTATTTTTTGGTTAGTTTTCAGTCAGTTTTTGGTTATTTTTTGGTTATTTTTCAGTCAGTTTTTGGTCATTTTTTGGTTATTTTTCAGTCATTTTTTGGTTATTTTTCAGTCAGTTTTCAGTCAGTTTTTGGTTATTTTTTGGTTAGTTTTCAGTCAGTTTTTGGTTATTTTTTGGTCAGTTGTCAGTCAGTTTTCAGTCAGTTTTTGGTTATCTTTTGGTTATTTTTCAGTCAGTTTTTGGTTATTTTTTGGTTCGTTTTCAGTCAGTTTTTGGTTATTTTTTGGTTAGTTTTCAGTCAGTTTTTGGTCATTTTTTGGTTATTTTTCAGTCAGTTTTTGGTTATTTTTTGGTTAGTTTTCAGTCAGTTTTCAGTCAGTTTTTGGTTATTTTTTGGTTAGTTTTCAGTCAGTTTTTGGTTAGTTTTCAGTCAGTTTTTGGTTATTTTTTGGTTAGTTTTCAGTCAGTTTTTGGTTATTTTTTGGTCAGTTTTCAGTCAGTTTTTGGTTAGTTTTCAGTCAGTTTTTGGTCAGTTTTCAGTCAGTTTTTGGTTAGTTTTCAGTCAGTTTTTGGTTAGTTTTCAGTCAGTTTTTGGTTATTTTTTGGTTAGTTTTCTGTTAGTTTTCGGTCAGTTTTTGGTCAGTTTTCAGTCAGTTTTTGGTTATTTTTTGGTTAGTTTTCTGTTAGTTTTCGGTCAGTTTTTGGTCAGTTTTCAGTCATTTTTTGGTTAGTTTTCTGGTCAGTTTTCAGTCAGTAATTGGTCAGTTTTTGGTCAATTTTGGTTATTTGTTAGTCAGTTTTTTGTAATTTTGTAGTCAGTTTTCGGTCAGTTGCAGTCAGATTAATAATCGTCTGTTCTGAGAACAACTGACTGGATTTATTGCCGAAGCTTTTTCTCCGGCAGGTTCTTCCGTCGGTCCCGAGACGCCGCGGTGACGCCGCATATTAATATTAAACATCGTTAGCTTCAGGAAGCTAATCATGAGTCAGCATCTAGCTCCTTCACACACTGCACAGCCTCTTATTGATTTATTTAGCAGTCCAACATCTGGTTTTATGTGTTTTTACTGAAAATGGATTTTAACAAAAACATGACAACATATTTTATAATTACATTTTAATAATTAAACAAAGTTTTTAACTATATGTGGTAGTTTTACTAAAAAAGATGTGGATTTGTTATATTTTAAAGATCTGTATAGACATATTATTTATATTTTAAAGATCTGTATAGACGTATTATTTATATTTTAAAGATCTGTATAGACATATTATTTATATTTTAAAGATCTGTATAGACATATTATTTATATTTTAAAGATCTGTATAGACATATTAACGTATTTATTGTATTTATTTCTTGAAATCTTAAACTTGTTCTTGACACAAAGACACTTTATATTTAAAACTAAATGTTTGCACTTTGGATCAAAACTAAACGCAACGCAAACTAATTTTATCCCAAAAAATGAAAATTGACTTTTAATAAATAAAATCTTCTGCAGACTCAACACGACGACATCTTTGTATTGTTTTATTCAAATATTTACATAAAACTTTATTAACATTGTTCCAGAGTCTGAAAGTCTGTTGGGATGTGCACTAAGATCACCAAGAGCCTGGGTCTGGGTCTAGGTCTGGGTCTGGGTCTGAGCCTGGGTCTAGGTCTGGGTCTGAGCCTGGGTCTAGGTCTAGGTCTGGGTCTGGGTCTGTCCGAGGTTTCTGCCTAAAGGAGTCTTTCCTCGCCACTGTCGCACTGTTGCTTGCTCTGGAGGAAACTACTAGAACTGTTGGGTCCTTGTAAATTCTGGAGCGGTCTAGACCTGATCTATCTGTAAATTATAGAGCGGTCTAGACCTGCTCTATCTGTAGATTCGGGAGTGGTCTAGACCTGCTCTATCTGTAGATTCTGGAGTGGTTTAGACCTGCTCTATCTGTAAATTATAGAGAGGTCTAGACCTGCTCTATCTGTAGATTCTGGAGTGGTCTAGACCTGCTCTATCTGTAGATTCTGGAGTGGTATAGACCTGCTCTATCTGTAAATTATAGAGCGGTCTAGACCTGCTCTATCTGTAAATTATAGAGAGGTCTAGACCTGCTCTATCTGTAAATTATAGAGTGGTCTAGACCTGCTCTATCTGTAAATTATAGAGAGGTCTAGACCTGCTCTATCTGTAAATTATAGAGTGGTCTAGACCTGCTCTATCTGTAGATTCGGGAGTGGTCTAGACCTGCTCTATCTGTAGATTCTGGAGTGGTTTAGACCTGCTCTATCTGTAAATTATAGAGTGGTCTAGACCTGCTCTATCTGTAGATTCTGGAGTGGTCTAGACCTGCTCTATCTGTAGATTCTAGAGTGGTCTAGACCTGCTCTATCTGTAAATTATAGAGCGGTCTAGACCTGCTCTATCTGTAAATTATAGAGAGGTCTAGACCTGCTCTATCTGTAAATTATAGAGTGGTCTAGACCTGCTCTATCTGTAAATTATAGAGAGGTCTAGACCTGCTCTATCTGTAAATTATAGAGAGGTCTAGACCTGCTCTATCTGTAAATTATAGAGTGGTCTAGACCTGCTCTATCTGTAAATTATAGAGTGGTCTAGACCTGCTCTATCTGTAAATTATAGAGTGGTCTAGACCTGCTCTATCTGTAAATTATAGAGTGGTCTAGACCTGCTCTATCTGTAAATTATAGAGTGGTCTAGACCTGCTCTATCTGTAAATTATAGAGTGGTCTAGACCTGCTCTATCTGTAAATTATAGAGAGGTCTAGACCTGCTCTATCTGTAAATTATAGAGTGGTCTAGACCTGCTCTATCTGTAAATTATAGAGTGGTCTAGACCTGCTCTATCTGTAAATTATAGAGTGGTCTAGACCTGCTCTATCTGTAAATTATAGAGAGGTCTAGACCTGCTCTATCTGTAAATTATAGAGTGGTCTAGACCTGCTCTATCTGTAAATTATAGAGAGGTCTAGACCTGCTCTATCTGTAAATTATAGAGTGGTCTAGACCTGCTCTATCTGTAGATTCTGGAGTGGTCTAGACCTGCTCTATCTGTAAATTATAGAGAGGTCTAGACCTGCTCTATCTGTAAATTATAGAGTGGTCTAGACCTGCTCTATCTGTAGATTCTGGAGTGGTCTAGACCTGCTCTATCTGTAAATTATAGAGAGGTCTAGACCTGCTCTATCTGTAAATTATAGAGTGGTCTAGACCTGCTCTATCTGTAGATTCTGGAGTGGTCTAGACCTGCTCTATCTGTAAATTATAGAGTGGTCTAGACCTGCTCTATCTGTAAA
>CM057248.1:27775466-27795466 GCA_029931835.1 Etheostoma nigrum
GTATTGAATGAAATAGTAAGCTTCGCTCCTACGAGATGGGGGGTTTGTTACGTTACACACAAAGCTAACTGGCTATAGTTAGCCTGTACGGATGCTAGCGGATATAGCTAACTTCACGTAGCCAGCCAGCAACTTCGGCAGTAGAGTTTCGGTAAGCTAACACGACCGCGTTGTCGCCCACAATCAACCTGCAGTGATGTTTGAAATATAAACAATTACAATACTGGTGCGTGCTGGTTGGGGAGGACCATGATCTTGTCTGAAATGTCACAAACGGATTTAGGCATCTTCAGATCAGCTGATCGCGGGGCTCGCTCCCCGACCGGAGGGGCTCGTTCCCCGACCGGCGGATCACTCCCCGACGGAGGCGAGCTCCCCGACCGGCTCGCTCCCCGACCGGCGGCAGGCTCGCTTCCCGACCGGCGGATCACTCCCCAACCGGACGCTCGCTTCCCGACCGGCTCGCTTCCCGACCGGAGGCTCGCTCGCCTACAGCACCCGCTCTCCACCGCAGCTTCGCCGCCACACACACAAGCACCGGCCAAACAGCAACATGTTTTCACCGGAGGAAGAGGTAAACACTTAGAAATAACACTCGGGGATGCCTTCTATTCCTATATCTAGATAAGTGTACCAGTACTTATCTGAACTAACGACAGGATCACTGTCACTAGATTGAAAGAAAACGTTGACGTTCACTCGGTGCTATTCACTGACAGTAAAAAGTAAAGTCATTGTATGCACTGCTGCGTTGCTAAAATAAAGGAGATAAATGAAGAAGACTTCCCCACAATCTTGACAATTCCTCATTTGCCCTCTCACGTCTGGTAGGTTCGTAATTATTCGGCTGCTGGCCTTTCCTCCTCTTCCACATCCCAGTCAGTCACCGTAGTTCTAGTGCTAGGCTCAGACTTAACTCCCCTACGTGACGTCATCGCCGAATTCACTTCATAAACCCGCGAACACCAAAAATGACCAAAAACTAACTTTTAACACTATTTGGAGACATTTTTAAAAATGATATACATATCTTGAGTGTTTTTTGTACCCAATAATCAACAGTGGTGGTTAACTTGCAACATGGGCTTTAAACTTAGAGAAATGTACCCTATATAAGACCTTAAATTGAATAAGTCCGAGACAAGCACAAGAAGTGGTAGATCGTATTCTCTCTATGGCCTGTTCCCAGGACTCCTCCTGTATTTCTATACCCAGTTCCCTTTCCCATGTACATTTAAGTTTATCATTTGAGTGGTCACTAAAAGCTAAGATAGTGTCATACAGCTTTGATATGATACCTCTGTGATGAGGGACAAATGAAAGCATGGTTTCCCACCGCTGCTCTGGAGGTCAAGAGGGAAAATTAGGGAAACACTTAGCCACAAAATGTTTGAAAATAACAAAACAGATGAGTAGCATGGAGTTCATAACGAGATGACAAATTGGCAAAACTATCAAAGTCACCATCCACATATAAATCTTTGATTAGTGTGATACCCTTGTCATACCACAGTGAAAAGGTTGAGTCCGAAAGTGATGGAAGAAATAGATGGTTATTATTTAGAGGACCCAAGGAAGATGCAGCTACAAGTTTAAAGTGTCTTCTGAATTGATACCAGATTTTGAGTGTGTTAAGAACCACTTGATTATCAGTATATAAAGAAGGTTTTATAGGTAAAGAGGAATAAAGTAGAGCAGGTATAGAAGAGCCCGTACAGGATGATAGTTCCAATTTACACCAAGAAGATCCAGGGGATTTTAACCAGTAGCAAAGTTTATGGATGTGAGCTGTCCAATAGTAGGTAAAAAAAATAGGTAATGCAAGATCTCCACTAAGTCTGCATCGCTGCAGTAACGTCTTACGAATCCTAGGAGATCTCCCGCCCCAAATAAAAGAACTGATTGTTTTATCAAGTGAATCAAAAAAATGTTTTGGCAAAAAAAGAGGAATTGACTGGAATAAAAATAGAAATGTTGGTAAAATATTCATTTTTACAACATTGATCTTGCCAATTAATGAAAGGGGGAGGGAACCCCATCTTTGAATATCGGATGTAATCTTTGCGATGAGGGGAGTGAAATTCGCAGATGCAAGGCTAGATAAAGGACGAGTCACGTTAATACCTAGGTATTTAAACCCAGATGGACTAAATCGAAAAGGCAACTCCGACTGTTGCATGACATGCTGCAGTATTAATAGGGAAACACTAACTTTTCCCCAAATTTAATTTATAACCTGAAAAGGAGCTGAAGTTCTCCAGAATACCTAAAACAGCAGGGATAGAAAGTGTAGGATCAGTTATATACAATAACAAATAATCCGCATATAGCGATAATTTATATTCAAGACCATTACGGTGATTACTTTGAATAAAGGGGAAGATCTTAAAGTAATAGACAGAGGCTCGATAGCAATAGCAAAAAGCAAAGGTGATAAAGGACAACCTTGGCTCCGCGTTCAAGGGCAAAGTAGTCAGAATAAACATCATTAGTATGGACACTGGCCTTAGGAGACAAATAAAGGAGGCGAATCCAAGAAATAAATTTATCACCAAATCCAAATTAGTATCCAAAGCACTCCCACTCTACCCTATCGAATGCCTTTTCTGCATCTAAAGAAAGGGGGTTAACGACAGATCCTTTTTTGACAAACCAAAGATGGATTGAAGGTCCTGAATTTCTGGGGAAAACAGAGGAAGTGTGGTTTGGATTCTGAGTTTGCTGTCGATGACCAAATCGACAGCAAACTCGTGGACTGTTTGAGAAAGCCGATCTCTACATCAAAACGAGGTTTACAGTACATTACATCTCTGACCGTTTTTGGAAGCGCTGGCTAAGAGAAGACTTACCTTTGCTATGGAGCATCAAAGGTGGAGTAAGGTCCTCTATCTGGGCCTGGCTCCAGATGGGGGCCCCGGGCTTCCTCTTCCTTGTTGACTAATATGGCTTTTGAACCATTTTTAGTCTCATCCCCTTGCCTGAGACCACTTTGCCATGGGAGACCCTACCAGGAGCCCCAGGTTTCAGACAACACAGGCATCAGATACATGGGGACACACAAACCTCTCCAGCCAGATAAGGTGAGGTTCCCAGGGAGTTTATGTAATAAACACAATCATTTGATCTTGATGTAAGCAAACAGATTATGGGGCAGAGGCTGCTCACAAGAATAAACAGTGGCTTTCACTATTTATATCCTGTAGTGTTATTTTTTTGTTACTTTTTAATTTTTTTTTTACATGGTCCAGTTAGTGCAATGCAATTAAGAATGACAGATGGCCAACTGATGAATTTACAAGGACTGTCTAAGCGGTGTGACAATGCATTTTGGGATACGTATGGCTGTGAAAGATGCTTGGAGTCAGTCAGTAAGCTGTTCCCACACACATCACTGCAGGTTCCACAGGTTCTCTGTGATCCAAATGCTCACAGCATTATTTTGACAGCCGTTGCGTTAAACTTTAGAAATAACGCCTGCTCGCCATGACTGCTTTTAAAAAGAAAAGTGGAAAAACACATTGTTTGACTGAAATCTGGAAGATTGACCACTAAACCCCTCTTTCTCTATGTATATAATGTTCTCCCTTTTTGTATGGTGCTAATCTTTAGACAACATAAAATTATTTTTATTTATTATAAAAACTGAGAAGTTAACATTTTTTCTGTTCAATTATTGAAGTTTTATTAAATACAACTACACAGTTAAACTATCATATACCCTATGTATATATATATATATATATATATATATATATATATATATATATATATATATATATATACACAGCTTTGTTACATTCTTAATTCTAATTGGCCATATAGGGCATTGTACGGCCTGTTTTTGTTATGTTGGTGTTGTTTTGTTCTGCATTGTTCTCCACAATGGGAATAATAAATAATAAATGGGATTCACTCAACCGACTGGGTAATCATCCAGCTAATTGTCCATAAATTGCACTTTTGCAAGTTTGAGTTTTAGGACTTGTTGCTATAGTAATTGTTCCAAGTTCATTTTAAGAAGAGCTATAAAATCAAGACTTGTGTCAAATCATCAACATACTCTGGATAGTTAGTTATCCACATACGAAGACCGAACCCAAACACGAGTCATCTCCTAAGGCCCCTTACTCCAGCTAGTTATACTATCTTGAACCTTTATTCCCCCTTTAACTATGTATCTGTTGTCATCCTGACGATTAATTTGAGCTTGTTAGGAGGGCTACACAATGCAGGAGAAAGCACTACCTGCACTGCTGACTTCAGGGCAAACTAAACAATTAATAAAGAACATTCCATATCCTGGCTAGCCATGCACACAGAACAGCATCTGGTAACTATTCCGGGGATGTCCTTGAGCTGGTAGGGATAGATTAGGACATCAGCAGGGGCCTTGGACCATGTGGGCCTCGGCCTGGGCTGACCACCAAGATCACCGTGTTGAAATGTATAGTGAATCTTAGATGTTAAATAAATAGAAAGTGTTGAGTGTACAATAAAGACATTTTACAAACTGACCTTTTAAATAAGAACTTAAAGAATATGAATGCTTCTAGGTCAAAGGCTTTAGCTTATCCTTGATTGAATTGTAAGTCTTATGGGGCTTTGTTGCTACACCAGGAACATGGCAACTATTATGGACACTGACAAACATTGCTTGAAGTGAAACAGCTGATAGAAATGTTTATGTGATTGGTAAAATACTAAACAGTGATAGAGCTCCAGTGTACACCTGGTACTGGAACAGGGAGTCTATTTGGCACCATGCATGGATTATTGTTCAAACTATAAGTGATATGGCTGTGTGGCAGCTTTTGTTTAATAAAGTTTATGGAGCTTTGTTTCAGAACTGAAGTGTTTCTCATCAGGAGGCATCCATCCCTGCTGACTGAGAACAGATGAAGAGGTGAACGGGGGTGGGGGGGCAGTTTGTCTGTCTCTGGACTGCTACTGCCATCCTATGGAACCTTTTTGAATAGCAACCATTTGCTTAAACATTTCTCTTTGGTCAGACCAGTGATGGACTGAGTATAATATACAGCAGCCCTATTTTGGGCTACGACATGATAGCTCCACTGAAGGCACAAATACAAAGGCTCAAGGTTGAAGTGAAGATTTATGGCCCCTAGGTAGCGCGTGTTTGTTGTCCGTCAATAACCTAACTTGGAAATTAGCAACTCTGGCTTCTGAGTTGAGTGAATCTTTCCACGCAGCAAGTCACTTTAACAAGAACTGTGTGAAACCAGTTATACAAAATGTAATAATGTCAATTTATGTGTGCAGCCCGCCATTTTAATTGTTTTCACAAAAGCCATAACTCACTGAATACATTTAACATTCAACAAAATGAAATAAATTCATGGTAGGAAGTGGTCACGTGTGCCTTCCTCAGTCTACTATGCTTTCTTCTTTTATGAGCAGGGGTGTTCATGTTCATGTTTATTCATATCAAACTGATCAAGAGTAACAAATGTAAAGCTACAAATTTGGAAAATGTGATGTGTGGCCCTAAACAATTGGTATTTAACTTGTCTGTCTGTCACCACTTCTTTAGGCATTATGCCAGAACTGTACCAGACCACTAAAACTTTATGTGTGAAAGGCTACCATGCAGTAGGGAATGATTTAGGCAATAAACTTGTCTGAAAGTAATGAAAAAAAAAACACAATTAATTTTGATCACCAAAAATAACTTGATGATTGAATGAACACTAATTTAGTGAAAATTTCTGTGAAATGATTTTTTAAAATTAATTTGTATTACCTGTACTGTTATTGCCATCTTGTGGAAGCTCTTATCATGACATCCTTTCCTTTGTCTTAAGGACAAGACAAGTCAATTGTATTAATATAGCCCAATACAATGATGGAAAGTAACTAAGTAACTTAAAGTACAAATCTGAGCAACCTGTACTTTACTTTAAAGGTGTAATATGTAATACTGATAGCTAGTGTTTGAAATAGTTACTGCAGTACAAATTCAAAATACTGGAGAGAGTCGTCTCTTCCTCCCCAGATTCGAAGTTCACGTTGGTTGCCAGGCTGAGACTGCAGCATCCACAACAATGTTGCTAAACACTTGTTTTGTATAGCCAGACATTACTTCACAGCACAGCGGAGTAGCTAACGTTACATGCTGGCTATATTGACAGTCATAAATGGTTGGAACCACTGAAAACATAACATTCTCACTGTCCTCTCCACCCAACAGACAGACACAATTCCTCGCTTAGAATTAGGGTAGGAACTGCTAAAAATAAAGAAATAACAATAACAATCGCTTCCCGATTTACAGCCCACTGTCTTGCATAAAAATAACTTACTGTTGTTGGCTACGGCCGCTGAACAAGCTACACGTTCTAAACGGTCGTGGCTCGCTTGCCTGGTCCTCCAGTAACATTAGCAGTTAGCAGGGTAAGCATGGGGAACCAACTTGGGTACTCTGGCTTTATAATTTAATGTGAGGAAACAAATGTTGAAATTACATAAAATGCCCATACCTTGTGGCTGTTCTACCTGTTCATGTCATGACTTGACTTGCTGCCTCCCCAGTCCTAGTGCGTTCTGTCTTTTCTCCCTCTCCCTTGTGTTTTTGTTTTGTCATCTATCTGTTCTATGTTGAGTGGGTGTTGTGCTCCTGGTTCTCTCTCCCTCCTCGTCAGGACACCTGTGGCTTCCTTCTCACCTGGCGCAGATCCAGCACCGCTCCTGTCTTAAACCCCACCAAAATATGCCGTATTTTTTAGATCGGATAGAATCTATCTCATCGATCTTGTTTGTTTGTTTGTTTGCTGCTTTAATGGCTGTACTGACGTTACAGCTGTAGTGCGCTGGATTTACATTTTTACAGGTATATCTCTATCAAACTGGGCAGTTGATAACAACACACAGGCCAAAACACAAACAGAAATTCTGTCACAGAACGGAAATTTCAAAAAGAGTAAATACTGGCATTAGCATTGTTGTCAGAAACGATAGTATTTCAACTCGGCATGTTTCCTTAATATCCGCTGATGCATTGTTGTATTTTTTGGATTTATTACAGTACATATATTACATATTGGACCTTTAATGTGAACAATCAACCTGCCATGTTTTTTTTTATCACTGCTTGCACGTTCTAGGACACCACTGTTGAAGTCACTGAAGACATCTTTGGATTGTAGATTAATTTGTAAAACAATAAAGCTGTACCCAAAACTACAGTTCAATCATTCCACAACCACAAACCATTAATCACCAAAACCATTGCAGTGGCCATAAACACACACACTTGGAACATATACAATTACAAAACAGCAGCCTACAATGTGGGAAGAGCAGGAGAGGTGGCAAAAACTGACTACGGGAAGGAAGTGGAACTACAGTTCCAGGAAGGCAACCCCAGAAAGATGTGGATGTGGCAAGGTCTACGTCCAACTATGACAGATTACCCTATCTTACTTATCGAGTGCTCATGATTTGACAGCAAATGAACTAAATACATTTTATGCTCGCTTTGAGGCCAGCGGCGGGCATAAACAGCAACAGCTGGAGCAGAGGTTAATGGATGTTTGGGTGCACCTCTCACACCTATCTTCCTTTCTATGCAAGACGTCGGGATGGCTTTCAAACATGTGAACACCAAGAAGGAAGCAGAACAAACTTTGTGTTAACCAGCTAGCGCCGGTGTTAACAATGATATTCAGCCTGTCACTGGCTCAGTCTGCATCTGATCCTAGCTCACATCCAGCTACTTGTGTGAATGTGGAGCATCAAGCTAAGATCATGCACATGTATTTTGGAAATGTGATAAGGTACAACTGTTTTGGAAGACGGTACATAAAACTTGGAGAGGTGTTGGGATATGAGATCCCTATGTGTTGTAAGGTACTCTATTTATGTAATCTCACAAAGGAAAATGTACATGCAGGGGATAGGTACCCAGTAAAAATACCGTTAATAGGTGGTAAATAAGCAAGGAAGTGGGGTAGAGTGGATCCTCCGACTCAGGAACAATGGATGGAGAGATAATAGAGGGTTGGTTTGGTTCAATACAGTTGGTAATATAGGTAAACCTAAGAAACCAAAAACTATTTGCGTGCAACCAGGGTCATTGCAACCTATTGCGACATAAATTACATATTTTTCTATAATAGCATCTACGTTTGTAAAAACCCAACCCGAATACAATTTCCCAACCCCTGTAGTTGTCTGGACAGCAAACTGACAGCAATTGAATACTTGTCAACGTGATTTCCCACATGACGTCATGTGTAGGCCTAATATAGGTTAATGTTACTAATGAGGGAGATTGGGATTCCGCTGTGCTGCCATCAAAATATCAGTCCCTATTTTGTCTTTGCCATTTGATTGACACCCTCATAAACTTGTGTTGGTCCTCAAATATAATTTTATTAAAGACAAATTATCCTAATGCATCATATCTATTTTCAAAAACCCCAAGGTCACACTAAATGTTACCTTGCTCATGTTATACTGTGTGAATAGAAATGTATTGAACAGGCTAGTTAGGTAATAGTAATAGTAGTTTGCTAATAATACAATCAAAAACGACATATGTGAAGGTTCTCAGTCATCCATGTACTGTTAGTTATCCAACGAAGGTTAAAATCAAGGGCAGCTCAAAACGATTACAAAAACAGACTAGTAGGTTTCGCACCGTGTCTGCTGGCGTGCTACTGTCATATGGAGATAATATAGAAATTGAGTTTTAAGTTCTGTAATTTTGGAAAGCTAAACACTTTCCATTATTTTCATTAGAACTGTGCTTTCACAAATCACGTTTCTTGGCCCTGCTGCTTAAGGCGTTAGCCTACTCACCGACATGAGCTCTCCTCATGATGTTTGATTGTCTGATTTACATGTATGCTATTATACTGTGTGAACAGTTTTAGGAGTTGACTTAACACTTACAAATTTAAAAACATGTCTCACATATAGGCCTACAGTCCATTTCGGTGGAAACCACATTAAAAATTAATTTAATTATATAATATAGCGCTAACAGTAACAACTCTGCACACACAATAGGTTCATAGGTTAACCTATATTACCAACTGTATTGAACCAAACAATGCTCTCATTAAACGTGGCTGGTGATGTGTATGTGTAGGCACAATATTAAATCACTGTAATAAACTGTTGCTAACATTTCTTTTGGTCCAGGTTCATATTTATTGATTGATTTGTTTTTTTCTTCTAACGTACTCTGGTATATTGTTAGTGCTGCATATTATGACCGTTCTAAAAGCTTGGCTTTTATATTGTAGGCTATATTTACTATTACTTCTGGGTCACTTGTCACCTGTCACCTGTCTTTCTTTTAATGTAGATCTTCAAACGGAGAAATGAAAATAGGAAATTCAAAAAAACAATATCGGACCGTTATTAGAATTTTTTTTAGTCTTTTTTTGTTTTTGGATACAGAAACCAAAACGGAAGAACAGCTCTTTTTTACCGTTATTTTGTTTTGTGGTTTAAACAAAAAAAAAAAAAACTATCAAAACGTACACGGACCTGTTTCTCTCCCAGGGCTACATGAACAACGGTTCTCTGGAACACCAGCAGCCAGCCAAAGGCGCCATAACCCGCTAAACAGACATCACGGTCAGAGCCAAAGGTCACTCTGATCGCTGTGTGTGTGTGTGTGTGTGTGTGTGTGTGTGTGTGTGTCTCTCTCTCTCTCTCTCTCTCTCGTTGGCTAACCTGTGGTATGTGGTGAGCAAAGGTAAAGGCTGATAACGCTAATTGACAGTGGGAGCAAGCAGGGACAGACGAGCTGATAAACTTGAGCAGTAGGACTTCTGTCTTGGTAAGTTAGAAGCTCATTTCGATTAAACAGACACATAAAAAAATCGTTGTCTTTAGTGTATCGCTCAGTGTGATAACGTTAACTGGTAAAGGTATTGATTGCTTTTTAAGGAAAGTTTCTCAACCAGCTTAATATAGCCTATTAGAACATAGGCTAACGTTATTTTTTAACCCATTACCCCTAACGTTATTCACAGAAACATGTTGTAGTGGACACTGTGCTTTCTCTACTCTTAACACAGTTTTGGTTGTCTTACTACTGTCGTGCCTATGTACTCGTCCCCGCCAGGATTTGTATCCCCTGGCCGCGGGAGCGCGCATGCACACAGAGCGGAGTTTCTGCTGCCCTTTGAATTGTTTAACACTGCACTTTACCTCTTAAATGGAACAAATAGCGACGTGGAAGACTCGGCAGGGTAACATGGGTCTCAGTTAACTACATAAATACGTGTATTTGTCTGTTACATTAAGGCGACGTGTCAAATGTTTATAGCGTCGTTTAATATTATGGACTGATAGGCGTATCCTCCCTGTCCTCTGTGATTTCTGTTTTAATTTAATTTAGTTTAATATGGCTTTTCAATTAAACACTTTTTCACCTGTCTACCATATGAGTTACATAGGAGGTACTCAAAATATTAGGCCGTTTTTGACCTGATATTTTATGTATCCCATCCCCAACATTGAAAGGGTCTGTCCTGTCATCATGGGTGTTATTTTGTGTGTTTACTAAGTCACAATAAACAACCTGACACAATTTGGAGAGGTTTGCTGTTGTTTATCAAAAGTTACATAGGGGATACCAAAAATATCAGGCCGTTTTTCACCTGATATTTTATGTATTGATATTTTATGTATTTTTATGTTTCTGCTATTTTATGCAGCAGAAACTCCGCTCTGTGTGCATGCGCGCTCCCGCGGCCAGGGGATACAAATCCTGGCGGGGATAAGTACTGTTTGCTCGGTCTCTGTGGTAGGCCTATAACGTGGGCGCTTTCATATCTATAGTTGCACATTGGTGCATTTTTCATTTGGTTTGCTTTCACACTGCATGTTGTCAAACGCACCAAACATTGTAAACAGACGTCACGCGGTCCAGGGTTGCTTATTTATTGGACAGAATATCCGAAACTCACCGTCACTTCTGGTCTCAGAAATAATGGATTTGTCACTCCCAGATGTAAGTCGCGTGCCGATTTGAATCGCGCATGCGTCACTTTGCTACAAGCTAGCAATCAAACACAACAAAGGCTGTCACTTGAATGGCGTTTGAGCTAAGGTGACCAGATTTCTCAGACAAAATCCGGGAACATTTTCAGCTCAGAAGCGTATATACCTCCAAAACACGTCATCTTTTTAATTTTTGTAAAACTTAAAACGGAGACACTAGACTTAGAGCTGTTCTCATTAGGGGCTGAGCCCTCATTGAGTATCAGATACAATAAAAACTATTGAGGAAATATTTTCCTTTGACATTGATGCAATTAAACGAGATTGCTGCAGTCAGCAGCAGAGAAACAAGCTACAATGGAAGTTAATAAGATAATTGTCCAGCTTGTATTTATTAATTTTTTAAAACATAAAAGTCCGCGAAATTGTGTTTGCTAAACCCACCATCCATCCATCCATCCATCCATCCATCAATCCATCTTCATCCGCTTATCCGGCATCGGGTCGCGGGGGCAGCAGCTCCAGTAAGGGACCCCAAACTTCCCTTTCCCGAGCCACATCAACCAGCTCCGACTGGGGGATCCCGAGGCGTTCCCAGGCCAGGTTGGAGATATAATCTCTCCACCTAGTCCTGGGTCTTCCCCGAGGCCTCCTCCCAGCTGGACGTGCCTGGAACACCTCCCTAGGGAGGCGCCCAGGAGACATCCTTACCAGGTGCCCGAACCACCTCAACTGGCTCCTTTCGACGCGAAGGAGCAGCGGCTCTACTCCGAGCTCCTCTCGGATGACTGAGCTTCTCACCTTATCTCTAAGGGAGACGCCAGCCACCCTCCTGAGGAAACCCATTTCGGCCGCTTGTACCCTGGATCTCGTTCTTTCGGTGATGACCCAGCCTTCATGACCATAGGTGAGGGTACCCCCAAGGTACTTAAACTCCTTCACTTGGGGTAAGGACTCACTCCCTACCTGAAGAAAGCACTCCATCGGTTTCCTGCTGAGAACCATGGCCTCAGATTTAGAGGTGCTGATCCTCATCCCAGCCGCTTCACACTCGGCTGCAAACCGATCCAGTGAGTGCTGAAGGTCACAGACCGATGATGCCATCAGGACCACATAATCTGCAAAAAGCAGCGATGAGATCCCGAGCCCACCGAACTGCAACCCCTCCCCGCCCCGACTACGCCTCAATATCCTGTCCATAAATATTACAAACAGGATTGGTGACAAAGCGCAGCCCTGGCGGAGGCCAACCCTCACCGGGAACGAGTCCGACTTACTGCCGAGAACCCGGACGCAGCTCTCGCTTTGGTCATACAGAGATTGGATGGCCCTGAGAAGGGACCCCCTCACCCCATACTCCCGCAGCACCTCCCATGATTTCTCCCAGGGGACCCGGTCATATGCCTTCTCCAGATCCACAAAACACATGTAGACTGGTTGGGCATACTCCCAGGCCCCCTTCAAGATCCTTGCGAGAGTGAAGATCTGATCCGTTGTTCCACGGCCAGGACGGAATCCGCATTGTTCCTCTTCAATCCGAGGTTCGACTATCGGCCGAACCCTCCTTTCCAGCTCCTTGGAGTAGACTTTACCAGTGAGGCTGAGAAGTGTGATACCCCTGTAATTGGCACACACCCTCTGGTCCCCCTTTTTGAAGAGGGGAACCACCACCCCGGTCTGCCACTCCTTAGGCACCGTCCCAGACTTCCACGCAATGTTGAAGAGGTTTCAGCATTTCTGGATGGATCTCATCAATCCCTGGGGCTTTGCCGCTGTGGAGTTGTTTGACTACCTCAGCGACTTCCACCAGGGAAATTGACGACAATCACCCATCATCCTCCAGCTCTGCCTCTCCCACAGAGGGCGTGTCAGCCGGATTTAGGAGTTCCTCAAAGTGCTCCTTCCACCGCTCTATTACCTCCCCAGTTGAGGTCAACAACGTCCCATCCTTACTGTAAACAGCTTGGATGATTCCTCGCTTCCCCCTCCTGAGGTGGCAAACGTAAACCCACCAGACTCCATGTAAATAATCAGTGATTTTAGCAACGTAAAATACGACTTTCTAAAACATCTCTGAGCTCTGAGCAGCGCTGCTCAATCGGCTCCGTTTGGTCAGAGTTTTCTTTCTTTCATTCCAATTTTGGGTCTGTCAGTCACAGTGAAAACCGGGGACATTTCCGGGGACAGGTCACCAAAATCGGGGACTGTCCCCGGAAACCGGGGACGTCTGGTCACCCTACTTTGAGCTAACGTTGGCAATCAAACAATCATAGATAGCTAAAACGTTTTTTGAAATCCATGAAATAATAAACTTCTCTCATTACAAACAATAACAAAAAATGAGAATCATTTCAAAAACGTTTTAGCTATCTACGATTGTTTGATTGCTAACGTTAGCTCAAAACGCCATTCAAGTGACAACCTTGTTGTTTGATAGCAGTGAACCAACTGTGTTAAGTAGGTACATTTTTACTGTATTGACATTACAGAAGTCTATCGTTAGCATGTTGTATGCTACTTATCGCAAAGTGACGCGTGCGTGACTCAATTCTGCACTCGACTTACATCGGGGAGTGACAGGAGCAACACCACATTTATAACGTCTTGTGTTTCCTGTTTCTGCTTTAGCGTTTCTATTTAGAAGAAGGCGAACGATGAGCAGCTGACAAAGTGAGCGAGTAAGAACTGTTTAACTATTATTGATTAAGCTATAGATAACAAATATTGTATGTAAATATTGTGCAAGTAAAAATTAGTGCAGTTGTGGTGTCTGTGAGTCTTATCTACCACTCAGTGATGAGGTGTTTTGTATTGCCTGTGGTAGGAATGATTTCCTGTAGCGGTCCGTGCAATAACAAAGCTGTTGGAGCCTCCTAGAGAAGGTGCTCCTCTGTTGGACCAGTGTGTGTGTGTGTGTGTGTGTGTATGGGGGGGGGTGAAGAGGGTGGCGGGGGTTATCAATGATAGATAACAGTTTGTTCAGTGACCTCCTCTCCACCACAGCTATAAAAGTGTCCTGTTTGCAGCCGATCACGGATCCAGCCTTCCTGATCAGTTTGTTCAATCTGTTTGTGTCGCTGGGTCCGATGCTGCTGTCCCAGCAGATGGCGGAGGAGAATAGAGCGCTGGCCACAATAGACTGGTAGAACATCTCCAACATTCTACTGCACACGTTGAAGGATCTCAGCTTCCTCAGGAAATAGAGTCTGCTCATCCCCTTCTTGTAAACAGCAGTGCTGTTGGTTTTCCAGTTCAGCCTGTTGTCGATGTTGACACCCAGGTATCTGTATGTCCACATCTTCTCCCAGGATGCAAAGGGGCTGCGGAGCCGTTCCCTTACTCTTAAAATCACGTTCACTCTTATCCATGTTCAGCAGCAGGTGATTCTTACCAGACCACTCCACAAAGTTGTCCACCAGAGCTCTGTACTCTCCCTCCTGTCCATCCCTTATACACCCAACAACTGCAGAGTCATCAGAAAACTTCTGTAGGTGACATGACTCTGAGTTATACTGGAAGTCTGTGGTGTATAAGGTGAACAGAGAAGAGAGGGCACAGTCCCCTGTGGGACCCCAGTACCACTCACCACCACATCAGACAGAAAACGGTCCAGACGGAAAAACTGGGGTCTGTTTGTTAGGTAGTCAGTGATCCAGGAGACTGTGGACGCCCGTCTGCATCTTCCCACCTAGTAGCAGTGGCTGGATGGTATTGAATGCACTGGAGAAATAAAAAAATGTAATTCTCACAGTGCCGCCGTCCAGGTGCAAATTAACTCGCTGTAGAAGATAGATGACAGCGTCATCCACTTCCAGGCATGGCTGGTAGTTAAACTGTAGAGTGTCAAGAGAAGATCTCGCCTGCGGCCACAAGTAGGCCAAGAGCCGCTTCTCCAGCACCTTCATCACATGGGATGTGAGAGCCACTGGGTGGTAGTCCTTGAGGCCAGATGGAGTCGACTTCTTGGGGACCGGGACAGGGCAGGACATCTTCCACAGCAGCGGTACCCTCTGCAGGCTCAAGCTCAGGTTGAAGATGTACTGGAGAACACCAGACAGCTGACTGGCGCAGGTCTTTAGGACCCTAGGGCTTATTCCGTCCAGGCCAGCACCCTCTACAGCTGTCTCCTCACCTGGCCAGGTGTGAATGAAAAGCAGGGAGGGGCGCTTGAAGTGTCTGTGGGGGGAGATGAAATGTGCTGTAGTGGTGGGGTGATTGGAAAGACTACAGGGGAGTGAAAGGGGAGGGGAGGAGGCAGGGGATGGCTGTGATCTAAACCTGTTAAAGTAACAGTTCAGCTCATATGCATACTCAAATTGGTGTTTGACTTCTTCAACCCCCACAACCGCTGTTCTCATCGCTGTCCACACCTCCCTCATATTGTTCTGACTTGGAGATTTGAAAATCACAATCACCAGTGACCTAAAAGTCCTGGTGATTTTAAAAACAGCGTCTAGTCCGGAAGGGCATGGTGATGTTCTCACAGAATTTGATGTAATCTGTGATGCAGTCTGTCATGTAATTGATGTCCTCCCCATGTGGCTTACAGAGCACGCCCCAGTCTGTAGACTCAAAGCAGTCCTGCAGTGCCTCCTCAACCTCCTGAGTCCATCTCCTCACATTCCTTGTGTGGACAGGCTGCTGTTGGATAAAAGGAACATGAGAGACAGCAAGACAAAGTTGTGATCTGATTTGCCAAGGGGGGGGGGGGGGGCAGCGGCACTGTACGCATCCTTGGCATTTGCATACAGGACGTCCAGAGTTTTATTGTCTCTTGTGGGGCAGTTAATATATTATTGAAAGTCCAGGAGGGATTTATCCAGTGATTGAAATCCCCAGTGATAACCATGAAGGCATTGGGCTGCTGCGTCTGAAGTTGTGAGACAGTGGTGACAGCAGCTGCCTCCGCATTAGCAGATGGTGGAATGTAAACAGCAATCACTATGGCGGACGTAAACTCCCTCGATGAATAGTATGGATGAATCCCCACAGCCAGCAGTTCAATGTCTAGGCTACAGAAACTTTCCTTTACATTCACATATTTGCACCACTTTTCACTCCCATACAGTGCAAGCCCCCCGCTCCATTCTTCTTACCGCTTTCTATAACATCCCTGTCCGCCCTAACCGTCAAAAAGCCGGGTACTGCCACGCCATGTCTCAGTAAACCTCCCTCTGGGTTTTAATGAGTGCCACAAGTTTGTCCGTCTTATTCCCCAGAGACCGTATGGTCCCCATAATGATCGCTAGCCCTGCGTCTCCGGCGTCTCCTCTGTAGTTCCTTCGGGATTTCAGGCTTGACCCCCGACAGCAGTACAGGTCGACACAGCTCTCACAGCTGATTGCGTGCGTAAACAACAGCCCCGCTGCCTTGTGCGCAACACGCAAATAAAAAAAGCCACCAAAGTAAGAATATAACTAAAAGAAAAGTTCCAAAGTTGACAGAAGCCATCTTAACACAGATGTTATAAGTGACCATAAAAAAAGAACTGCACTTAACCCTTGTGTTGTCCTCGTGTCAAACTGACCTGTTTCAAAGTGCTTTATATTAAAAAATATGGATTTCTTTCATCCAAATTGCCCAACAATAAGATGGATGATTCCATATGCGGCTGTGGCTCAGTGGTAGAGCGGTTGCCTGCCAATCGGAAGGTTGGAGGTTCAATCCTTGGCACTGCAGTCCCATGTCGAAGTGTCCTTGGGCAAGACACTGAACCCCGAGTAAGAGTGCTTTGAGTAGTTGTTAAGACTAGAAAAGTGCTATATAAATACAGCACATTTACATATAACATTCTTCAAGTAAAATTAATAATTACATTCACGGAATTTTTGGGGTGTTCTATTTATAGCATTTGAATTTTTTTTTTATGGTTTCAAAACAGTATCTAAAACTTTGGACTAAACTTTGACATATACCCATCTGTGATCCACTCAACATCCTCTGATCTTAACTATTAGTCAAAATTATTCATAATTTATGCCTTTTTAACTAAAAACTTTTGTATAATTTGATATAAATGAGGTTTGTTGACTACGAATTCCAAGAATAAGTGTAAAACTTATTATTAAACCAGCTCAGGTTTTAAAAAAAAGCGCCAAAAGCTGGAAAAAGTGACAAAAACATTGGAAAAGCACAAAAAAAATCATTTTCAATTTTGACCGGGAAGAACAAGTTCATGGTTAACGGGAAGACAACACAAGGGTTAAAAATACGCATACACATCAGGAGCTGCTGCAACAGGCTGCTGCATGACACAGCGCCATCTTGATAGACAGAGAGAGATGATGATGTGTTGTCAGTAAGCCTGGGCAATATATTGATATTATGCCTACTTCGATTTATGAGACTAGATATTGTCTTAAATTTGGGAAATCTAAATGACACAAGTGCCGTCTTGTCATGGTTTGAAAGGCTGCATTACAGTAAAGTGATGTAATTTTCTGAATTTACCACACTGTTTCAGCTGTTCTGTTATTTGCCTTTACCTACCCTTAGTCATTATATCCACATTATTGATGAATAATTACCTAAAATGTCATTGTGTACATTTTTTGTAAAAGCACTAAAAGTCAACCCTACAATATTGCAGCAATATTTATATCAATGAATTTGGTAAAGAATATGTGATATTTGATTTTTTTTTTCTTTATATCAACCAGCTCTAGTTGTCCCACAGGCAGCCAGCAATGTGTGCTCAAAACAGCTTATGGATCTGAAAGTTATCATATCTTAAATCATGTATAGGTCTGTAAATTCGGTGCAAGGTTAAAATTGCTGGCTAGTAGATTTGGTTCACCTCCTGTATCTGGGTCGGATCGCGTTCTCACCTGAAGTGAACCAAACTCATTAAATTATTAAATTATTATAAGGTCATACAATTCTTATAGCTAAAATATTGCACAAACCTTTAATGGAAATATGAACATGATGTACTACAGCAAAAAACAAAAATCAGTACAATGTTTCAATTGGGACAGTTCTAAAAGGCTTTGCTAATAAAGAAAATTATTAACCCATTGCATTGTGCATGCTCTGTACTGTATGCTCTACATAAGTGGTTCCCAACCTTTCATGTGCGTGGACTGCTAAACAACCAAAAAAATGTTGGCTGGGTTTTGCCGGGTTTTGTTAGTTGTTTTTGCTAACTAAATGTAAATGTAAATGTAAATGTATTTTATTTATATAGCACCTTACATCAACCGATAGGTGAACCAAAGTGCTTCACAACAGATAAAAACCACAGAATTTAAAAACAACAACATACCACTAACAAAAATACAATAATGAATGAGAAAAAGCAAAATCAATATAAACATAAATATAAATGAGCCATCACATTACTAGGTACCGAACGCCACTTTAAAGAGATGCGTTTTAAGTCTTGATTTAAAAAGGCCCAGGTCAGTAACGATACGCATCTCACTGGGTAGCTTATTCCAGAGCTTAGGTCCAGAAACCGAAAAAGCGCGGTCACCCCAGTGTTTCAGTCTTGACCTGGGCACTTCCAACATAAGTTGATTAGATGACCTCAACGTCCTACCATAATTACGAATGGTCAGCATGTCTGAAATGTAAGATGGGGCAAGGCCATTAAGAGCTTTAAAAACAAACAATAAAATGTTATACTCAATTCTAAAGTGTACCGGAAGCCAATGAAGAGAATAAAGAATCGGAGTTATGTGGTCTCGTTTTTTTGTGCTCGTTAACAGGCGGGCCGCTGCATTTTGGACAAGTTGGAGACGGTCAACAGAGGACTGGGAAACACCAATATACAGGGCATTGCAGTAGTCCAGTCTAGAGCTTATTAAAGCATGAATAGCCTTCTCAAGGTCATGACGGTTTAAAAACGATTTTACCTTTGCCAGAAGGCGTAGTTTAAAAAAGCTCAATCTAACAACATTATCAATCTGTTTGTTGAATTTAAAGGAACTATCAAAAATCACTCCTAAGTTCCTTACCGTCTGTCTGGCCGTTGGAAACCAGGGACCAAACCCATTAGACACAGATTCTCCAAACACAATATATTCAGTTTTATCCTCATTTGAGTGCATAAAATTTTGGGCAAACCACTGCTTAATGTCCGTGATGCAGTCAGCTAAAGTACCTTGTACATCATCAGGCTTCAATGGCAGATAGATTTGCAGATCATCTGCATAACAGTGAAAAGATAGCTTGTGTCTGGCTATAATTGACCCTAACGGTAGCATATATAATGAAAACAAAATAGGGCCAAGAATGGAGCCTTGCGGGACACCACAGGAGAGAGAAGCACAAGAAGAAGACAAATCCCCCATCATCACAGAGAAAGTCCTATTTGATAAGTATGACATAAACCACTTGAGTGCAGTGCCATGAATGCCAACATACTGCTCCAGGCGTGACAGGAGGATTGTATGGTCTACCGTATCAAAGGCTGCTGTGAGGTCTAGTAGTACTAAGGCAACAGGACACTTGTTATCTACAAAGAAAGCAATATCATTGTGTACCTTTAATAATGCAGACTCAGTGCTGTGGTGAGACCTAAATCCGGACTGAAATTTTTCAAGGACAGAGTTGTTTTCCAGAAAGGGTTTTAACTGTATGAAAACAACTTTTTCCAAAACTTTAGAAAGAAATGGAAGATGAGAAACAGGTCTAAAATTAGATAGCAGTGTAGAGTCAAGGTTAGGTTTTTTAAGAAGGGGCCTAACCACAGCATGTTTAAAGGCAGCTGGGACAGTTCCTAGACTAAGACAGCTATTCATAAAATCCACAAGCCCAGGCCCGACAACATTAAAAACCAGTTTCAGCACTCTAGGGGGTATAATATCAAATGGACAATTTGTAGGCTTCAATGACCTCACTATCTCGCCAAGGGAAGATAGAGAAACTGACTCAAACTCCTCAAACACAGCAGAATGAGCTGGAGCAACAACAAATTCCTTATTAAAACCTTTCCTGGTACTCTGTCTAACAGAGTCAACCTTATCAACAAAAAAGTGAAGAAAATTTTCACAGGTGATAGTTGCGACACTAGCAAG
>CM057248.1:27795966-27805966 GCA_029931835.1 Etheostoma nigrum
ATCAAGGCTTTTAAAATGTAGTAAAAGTACGTGTGGTCACCATCTGTGTGATAATTTAAAAGTTTCTCTGGTGCCACCATCAGGCCAAAGGTGAGGTCACTCTTTATCTACAACGTATGAACTTTTACACACAGCACACAGATCTGACAAAAACAAAAGACAAATGTCCAACAAAGAAACTCTTATTCATTTTATCCAATATTATTTACCTCCCCTTTGAGTTGCCTTTCACCAGTTCCAATACTTACTACACTTACTTAGCCTATTATGGTTATTCAACAGGATTTTTATTCTCCATACTGTATGTATAGCCACAGCTTATTGAAGTCGGCTTCTTCTAAAGCTTTGTTTTGAAGACGTTTCAACACATATTTCAAATTCCAACAGTGTTTTGCTGTGAAATTATGGCCATAATTTAAATCTTCATTCTCATTAATTCAGCTAAAACTAATTACACTGGAGCTTTAAAAAAATCACATGTCAGAAAAGAGGATAAATACGCCACGGATTGCATAATTTGACTGTGACTGCATTTATTAACCCAATACTGAAATGTGTATTAAAGCTACTTTATTAAGTGTGTTTATTTGTATGAATGTAGTGCTACATCTCTACAACAGTAATGCTAAATGATCTCTAGACAAACTGACAACTGCAGCAAATTGGTCTTATCACAATCCCACAATGGCAAGCACACATCTGGCAGCACGCAGCTAAAGTGGGACAGGTTACAATAAATTGGTCAAACTTAAAGTGTAACTCTCGCCAAAATGCAACCTTTTTATGTACCCGAGTCAAACTTTCATTTAAAAGCATATTTAGGATGGAAGCGGCACTTTTAGGATTTACCGTTTTTTTTTTTCTTCGGTCAAATAGCCTTTTATATGGGAGAGCTAGGGGCACGTTTATGCTAGCCTCAAAATAGCTATTTTTAAAACACTAAGAAGGCTCGACACAACTTTGTTCAACGTATCGTCAGGGGATCTACACATGAACTGGAGCATTGTTTACGAGTGTACAAAAAGAGTAGTAAAACAAGAATACAGTAATTCTTTAAAGTGGCTCTACCGTCCTAAATATGCTTTTAAATGAAAGTTTGACTCGGGTACATTCACAAAAAGACCCTAGGTTGCATTTTGGCGAGAGTTACGCTTTAAGGGGCAGCAAGAAAACAGGAAAATCTGTGCTGCTTCTTTACATGGGCCGCAACGGCATTCCTCACATACTGTGCCACTGCTACGCTGGGCAGCAAAGCTATTGCCAGGCTGTTATTGAAATGAACTTGCCACTTTCAAGTCTGACGGGCCTTTAAGTGTCCCCACAGACATAAAGCATACCTGTTTGTCTCTTTACAACAAATCTTCACACTATGAAGCCTAAGAACATGAGAGACACATGTCCTCTGCCTGTTTTTCATAATGACCTCACCTGTAGAGGGGTTGTCCTCCTTGGTGCTCTTAACAAGGAGCTAGCAGTTATTTTCAAAAATGAAAAACTAAAGACATATCTGTCAGACATAGCTTTCAGTTAATGTATTTCCGGGCTTTCAGACAAAATCCCAGCACAGCGTTGTTGTTTTACGTATGAGTAAGTATAGAATTGTGAAAATTAACCTAGGAGATGCCAAAACAGCTACATAATAACTTTTAATACTAAGGATTTTACAATGCTGAAAAGTAATCCACCAGGAATGTTAAGCACAATGTAGTGCTTTGCCAAATGATGTTGCACTGTGTTGCAGAAAATTAGGTTCTTTTTTGCCAAACAACCCCGGGTTTGATATGATTTAGAGTTTTGTGTTTTTTATGCAGTGATAATGTCTGAACATAGCCTTAAATGTTTCAAGACCGTTGAACTGAAAGTTTAGCTATAGATAAATATGCTGCAGGCCTACTGAAGAATGAACAAAATGAAGCACCAGACAAATTATGTAAGTCCAGTGTTGTCCCTTTAGGAAACAGTCACTTCAATGCATATTCACACCGTGAATGTTGTGGTTTGTATGTTAGTGTGATGAATTTGTTGGAATTGATTGGGGTAAGTGGGATAAGTGGCTATGATAGAATTGGGTGGGTGACACGCGGGTGAAACACATCATGCAAGCAAGATGATCTAGCTTTTTTGCATATATACGTTCATGTTGCTTGCTTTACAGTCTTGGTTAATGATATGTGTTAGGCTACAAAAAAAATCATTGGCCATTATTAACAAACTCTTTCAGATTATATGAAAAGAGAGCGGTGTTTGCTCTCTACATTCATATCTTACCAGGCTCTTGCCTGCACAGGCTAATCAAATGGGTGGGTGAGGGGTGTCAGCTCCACCTAACAGACCCAGCCCTCAACATTCAAAGAATTGCAAGGAGGTCAGTGTGTTATCCTGAATTGTGGGTTGGACAGATGAAATGGTTTGCTAGCTATTTAAGGAGATTATATATTCAGGGTGTAAAATATTCTTGAAATTGAGAAAAGGGGTTTGCAGAGTCAGGACTGTGCACAAACACTTTCAGGGGAACATTAAACCTCATCAAAATGAAGACAGGGAGGGCAGGACCAGGGAGGAGGGAGCCCTGCTTTCTCATGTTTTACATTAGTCTGTTGTACACCACTCCTTTAAATACAACATGTGGCATTTTTGGCATTGGAAAAGGACAATTTTGCATTCAAGACAAAAGACCAAGGAGGTCCATGGTGACCCCCCTCTTCTTCTCGTCTGTCCCAGTGCACGCCACTGCTCAGAAATAGCTAGCTAACTGAGGAAAACACGAGACAGTCTTGCCAATTAATTTTCAAAACTACTCCGTAACGTAGCTAGCAGCTCGCAGCAGTGATTCTGGTGAATGAAGCTAACACAGCTTCGTGTTGGGAATGCCAGTTAAATGAGAAACGATTGGAAAGCAGGCTACATACGTAACGTTACATAGTCAATCAGTAGCAACGCAAAATATATATATAGAGAGAGTTTTAGAAGCCAGACGTTACTTACAGTAACGGTAGTACATCTTGTTCAGCTAACCGCAAAGTTACAGTAACGTAAGCTAACTTTGTTCCTGCTTTGACAGAATAGTGACAGCCGACTTATGCCCTATACCTCTGGGCAACATCACCATACGAACCACCGGCAGACGGAGCTAAATATGCTCCGAGTTTGGCATTTACACATCATATTGCACGTCATAGATCAAATTATACACTGGAATTGTTTAGCAAAACAAATCTGACTTACCAGAGAACTCCAATCCGCAGGTTACAATGTGTTAAAAATGCTGTTTTACGGCTGAGTCACCCCACCCTCAAACGCCCGTTCTCACTAGACGATGAGCTGAGAGAGGGAAGCTGATTGGACAACGCTCCATCGGTGTCTCAGCTGATTGGCTCGCTAGTGACTGTAGTAAATTTGACCAATAACGTCTTGATGCGTTGATCATTCAGAACATCCGACAGCTTTCCGTCTTGTCGCTCTGAGTATTCATATAGTCACTTTCCCCTCCCACTTCTTTAACTACTAATATAACATATTTTAGTATCAAATCAATAACAGCAATAATTTAAAAAATTATAATAGAAGATTACGCATATATATGGCCCATATCTAGCTCAGTCAATTAGAATGGCAAATAAAAATATAAAAAATAAATGTTGAATATCTGAGAATATTTGACTTTTCAAGCTTCTCGATGTGATATTGGGTGGTTTAATTAATCTTCTATGATAGTAATATGTAGTGATGTCCATGTTTCACCATATTTTATAATTTATTTATGCTTTTATGGATATTCATAAAAAATCATCGACAATATATTCAAACCAAAAATATACAAAAATATATAATATATAAACTTAATGTTATTTATGTGTACAATACAGAATTATTAGATTAACTTTAAATTGATAAATTACTGTAAGGGAAATATCAATATAAATGTAAGGACCTTGCTGAGACTGCAACTTAAAGATTTGTTTGTGAAAAAGTATATTATTTTATTATTGAATTTTTTCCCATAAAATTAAAATCTACACAAAGAGTGACACCGTTTTTCACAGAGGGAAACACAGTGCACAAAGTTTTCTTTGATGTTCAGCCACTGACAAGTGCATTCCTCACGTTTTAACACCAGGGTGCAGCCATGCACTTGATACAAGACAAAAGATATTTGGAAGAAATTCATCACAATTAGCTACTTTGCTAACGATGCTAATAGAGTAGACACAACATAGACCAGATAAAGAAAAGACATATTGTGAAAAGACTTCATATAATTATACAAAGACCTGGTGATGGCTGCTGGACGAGCTTCTGTTAATGTCTTTAAAAAGTATTAATAATAAAAATGAAGATTAATATCAGTTAATTCATATTCTGGTAATATTGCTTGAGAGCAAAATTCTCCCTCCTAATATTCATATGACTGTGAGATTCTGTGCTGGATGGCTGCTTTTATGTTACCTCAGATGGTGAGTCTATGTGATGAATTATAGACAATAGGTTGAGGGCAGCCAACAGTGCATTTATGACAGATAATAAATGTGCACTGCCAAACCAAGCCAATTGAAGTGTGCCGGTCTGAAATGGAAAAAGAAGAGAAAAGGAGTTCATAGGCAAAAATTGTGATATTGTGTCAACACTTTATTATGCATCACCACCATGCAAAATCACTGCTATGAACTTGCTCAAAAATCAAACTAGATATATTTCACACATTTATGATTTTAGATTGGCTTGCCACTTTTTCCAAAAGTGACAGAGTAAAAGTTTCACACACACTCAGAAAATACATCAAGAGTGTGCATGTTTGGTGTGCAAGTCACACAGAGATTTGTGTGTGAGAGCATTGACGCTAACAAATGAAACAATGGCAAACAATCAAAATTTCATTCATAAACCATTGATAGTAAACACAACTTGTTCAATGCCCTTACCAGTGTAAACCTTTGAATTTGCGTGATGTGGAAGTTCCTGTGTTATATCTTTTTCATCAAATCTTAAAACACTTCCAAATGTCAGAACCAATCCATCTATAACTTGTTTTTAAGTGACAATTTATATGTAGACAGTGTAGATATTTGCAGACCAAATCCTTCTGTAGACAAATTTACTTCCCAGCACCAGATTTAATGAGTTTAACCTCCAATGAAGCCAACTAGCATTTCTGCTGAACAGGTGTGTTTTGTTGTTCGCTACATGCTGCGTTGACAGTTTGAATGAGCTCATTAATCATTCAATCAGCTAAGGCATGTGTGTATTATTATCACTAATGTGTCAAATAAAACAAACTCGGCCTGCTCCAAACACAAGTCAAAAAACAATACAAAAGCCACTCGACAGCAACAAGTTAAATCTGGAGTTATACATTTATAAAATATTGCAAATTTTATCATCTATAGCTTCAACTCCAACGCAAGTTTATATCTTATATCAGAAGACGAACAAACACTTAAACATGGTTCACTGTTTGCAGAAACATGAGAATTTGAAAGAATCAGGTTTGCCACCCTGAACTTTCAGCGTAGTTGTACATTTGCTTGACAACTCATTCAAAAAGGCTAAAAATTAAGAAATAATACCCCAAAGTTATGTGGTTTTTATGGCACCTGTGGTGTAATAGACAGCTCTCTAATTAATCTCTATACATCAGCTCACAGTATTACCTTAAATAGGAGGTTGGTTAAAAAATATATCTTTACAAAGATGTATTATATGGTTGGATTCAGCCATTTACTCAACTTCAAATTCTTCATATCTTCAGTGCTCTGTTCTGTCGGCCCAGTGTCGTCTTATCCAGTGTCTTGTACTATTGTTGCTTTTCATATTGCTCACCTTTTAAGGATACAGAACATGTTACTAACTGCACGGTGAAATTCAAGTGTTAAGCATCACATCCAAAATATGCTACCTGGAGCACTCAGATAGAAACACTTTGGTATGTGAACGGTTTCTTAGTAGTTAGTCAGTAAGACAAAAAAATATATGGTGAAAAAAACTAATGATGACCTATATGCTAGAATAAAAGTAGAGTAAAAGTAGATTTGATTGTTGTTTTTAGATACTTACCAGTCATCTGGACTAAGAGTCACTGCTGCTGCGTCACCTGTACCACACAAGCAAAACATAGCAAGTTAGAACAAGTATTGACAAGGTGTAATACATAAAATGTTACCTTCTTCTTCCATTTTACAGTCCTGGAAAGCTAGAACTCACCATGCATGACTTGTCTGGTTCCTGCCTGTGCTTTATTAGCTCCTCCAACTTGAGCTCATCCTCCAGCCGCTGCTCCAGATCATTCTCAAAGCTCTCCTCCTCTGCAGCGCTGGAACTCCTGTGACAAATAACAGTTTCATTTAAGATTGAAAACAGTTTCATTTAAGATTGAAAACACAAGTTGAAAATTACAAGTCCCACCGACTTGTAATCTCTTATGACAACCGTTACATTTGATTCACACCAGTGGTTTAAATAAATGTCGGAGATGACCTGAAGTATTATGCACACACATCTGGCGGGTGGGTGTGGCAGTAGCTCTGTCAGTATGGAGTTGGGTTGGGAACTGGAGAGTCGCTGGTTGAAGTCCCCTTACGGACCAAAGTATGGTGATGGACTGGAGAGGTGCCAGTTCACCTCCTGGGCACCGCCAAGGTGCTCTTGAGCAAGGCACCGAACCCCCAACTGCTCGGGTCTCCTTTCTATGGGCAGCTGACATCTCTCCATTTAGTGCATGTATAGGTACTGAGCATGTGTGTGTAATTCAGGCCTTTGTGTAATGTGTGTAATAACAACAGAGTGAAAACATTGCAATTTCCCCTTGCGGGATTAATAAAGTACTGTATTATTATTCTTTATAAAAAACAAAGCAACACTAATGGGAAAGCTGGCAACAGAGCAAATTAACTGTCACAAGCAAGATGTGCCAAAGCAGTTTCTCAGGTTACGCAGCTACAATGGATAAGCAAAAGGGTAGAAGAAGACCCCAATTATTACTTATCACTTACTGACTTATTATTATTAGTTATTACCAACTGTTGATGACACATCCAACAGTAGTACCTTGGTTTATATGTGAAGAAGGGATCTGAAGAGGTTGTGGCAAATATTTCACCACGTCCAAAGTCAGAATCTGCAGTGCTCTCAGTCTCGCTTCCACCTTCTGTGGAAAAAAAGACATTATAAAACAGCTGTTGTGTAAAAATTCAAAAAGCTTTTTTCATTCATTTTTACCTGAATTGAGTTCTTTAACTAGTGACGACATTGTGTTGGTGATGGAGTCAGCAGCAATGAGTAGGTTGTTTCTCAAATTTCTCCTGGGACCTTTGTAACACACACACACACACACACACACACACACAAATTGTTTTGTATCCAACTGTACTTTGGACACCATATCCAACACCTGATGCATGCTTTTCTGTGTGTGTTACCCTGAGCGAAGGCCTCCTGAACATCCCCTCCCACGCCCATGAGTGAGTCCTGAGGTGTGTGAGTTGGGGTCGTGCCGGCAGACTCCGAGTGGATTGGGGTGGGGATCGGCCGGCTGATGGTGTGGCTGGGGGACGAGCGTGGAGAGCTGGGACCCTGAGTCTGCAAAACATCATCCAGACCATTTTAGTGTTAACTGCTGCCACGGCGTTGGCATTGTTAACAGAGAAACCCATGCTGTAATGAGAAGACTATGAGAATAATGTAACATAATCTAAACCAAAAGGTTTCTTATCAAAGAAAACCTTACACAAGCAATGCAACAAATTACTCTTTTCATTGTCAGCGCTCAGTTCACAGCAAACAATTTTAAGTCAACAGAGAAGCTCATTGGTCACCACAGTGGCTTTATTAAGTTACAAACATCCCACACACATGCTAGAAATGTACACTATATGGAGTCATTATGCGGCACTTTCAATTATGTCAGTATTTTCAAAAACTTGACATGCTTTTAAAACAGATTTTCCTTTCTAAAAGCTATTCCAATTAGTCCCATGGACCAAACCACACGTTGGTGTTGTCTAGTGAACACCATGCATCTCCAAATTTCAGAAACACAGTTTTCACCTGACAACAGTATTTACTTCAAACATGCAATGATTTTGAATCCAAGTGTAGTTTCAGCCTTTTTGCTTAACAGCTTTTACACTTACAGCTTGTTTCCGTTCCTCTTCTAGCTGAAAAACAATATTTTATGGCTTATAAAACAACAACCACATTACATTGAGTATTTCTAAAAGACAATCCAATCAGTAATTCCTCCAAGACGTGACAAGCATGTGGCTTCCTCGTGCAAGTTTAATGGATTAACATTGATCCTTTTAGCCTAATTAGATTGATATGCTCCCCACTTAAGCCAGTTTAGTGCGTAGTTTATGTAGGCTTTGAGGAACTTCTGTCTTGTTGACTGCGGGAGATATCTTAGACCAAAGGCTATCCTTCTTAGAGGGTAGATATGTTGTCTTGTCAGGTGTGATGTAAAATAATCCCAAAACACAATATCCTGCTCTTAAACCAGCTGTCTGGACTCTTTTCTGGCAACACATGATAATGTGGCTAATAAAAACCCATGATTGACATATTTTTTATTATTTACATGTGTGTGAGAGAGGGCCCTTTTTGATGATCCAAATGTAAACAGAACAAATAAAACAAATGACAGCGTTGGAGCCAGCTGTCACTCACAAATCGACTCGCAGGTCTTTGAACAGGACTGACACAAGACACCAACTAGATCTCAATCTTAAATTATATATGTGAATGTCCTGTACCTCTTATTTATTTGGTCAAAAAAACGACAATGGTCTCAACAGAGCTTGACTGTTAAAGATGTATGCCCTCTAACGGACATGTTGGGTAATTGCTTACATGCTTCCTCATCTGAAAAGTGTAGTGTTTGCTTTACATTAGCTAGAGTGATCATCCACAGCTGGGAGAAAATGTAATACAGGGAAATTCATCATCTGTCCATATTGCCTACCACCTGCCTTCAAATTAAAAAAAAACAAGCCACAGTACTGTACAGCAGACATGTCCATGTCTGTAGATGATTCTAAATTCTGAAGATGCTGATTCTGGCCAAAATGCAAACTTGTAACTAAATTACCACAACCTTATTGCTCCCCACAGGAAACATAATGTTTTCCCTCAGTAATTATGAAGGCGCCTTATCTGTGCTCTATATTTGAGTGCTGTGAAATCAAAGAGATAAAAGGCATGTCTGTAGTACCTTGAGAAGCATCATTAGTTGCTCCAGCTGCACCATGAGTTCCCTGCGACTCTCCTGCAGAGTAGACATTCTTTGTTCAAGCTCATCTTTGCGTTGCCTGACAGGAAACAAGTTGTACAACGTGATGATATCATAATGTCTCATCACAAAAAAAGTTGTATAAGCATCTGTAGACTTTAGCAAATGATGTGAAAAAAGGAAAGCAATTACAAAATGTATGTCCTGCTGCAGCCTAAGCCTGTTATAAGCACTACGCAGAGTTACCTGAGAAGTCGTAGCTCAGCCAGAAGAGTGGGGTTCTGCTGACCTCTGTCTGGTGGCGGCTGGGAGGCCTCCTCATGCTGAAGGCGCAGCCGCTGGATTTCCTGTAGGATTTCTCTGTGACAGACAAAAACATATTGTATGAAGGACCAGGTTATATTTCAGGATTTGTCCATATGACCTTGGGTCAACACAAAATATGGGAAAGCGGCATTTTGCTACTGTGCTGCATATTCTTGAAACAGCCTCCCAGACGATTGCACGTTCCAAATCTGTCCATGTTTAAATTTAAACTTTAACCTGTGATAACTGACTTCCTTTGGCCACTTGGGGGCATCAGAAACAAGCTATGAACCCACATTTTATCACCTTGGTTATAGCAGGTACGGCTCATTAGTTTGTGTTCACCTGATGAATATAAGTCCAATATTCACTCTCTTTTGGCTATTTTCGGTCTATACTAACTCCTAAGGTAAAAATCTGGATTTTTAGCTTCTAAATGCTCCATTATATTCACCAGCTATTCACTAAATTTGT
>CM057248.1:27808466-27812966 GCA_029931835.1 Etheostoma nigrum
AGGTTGTAGTTTAACCTGGAACAGTGCAGGGTTTCATAAAACATAACACATGATATTACACAGGTGACAATAGAGGGACAGGGCAAGAGGGGACAGGAAGCAAAGAGAGAATGGACAAAACGCAACAAAAGAAAAGAGGAGAAGTTGGGCTGAAAAGCAGCTATTCATGGGTGAATAGAGAGAAACAAGGCCATATTATATTTCGGAGAGACCCTAGTGATGAAGGCTTGGAGCACCAATAAGTGCCCAGCAAAAAAAAACGTGTTTTCATTCTCCAAGCATTAATTCACTTAGTGCTCTGTGATTAAAACTATTAAAAGTAATTATTTTTAAGTCAACCAAACTGCCACCCAAGATATGACAGGCATGCACAGTCTTTTTGATGTAGCTCCTACATTTATAGAGGGTTTCCAGCTGCATCTCTGACTCCTATAGCAACCGTTTCTACTGCCATTGTGGAGGGTCAATGTAGTCACCATAAAATTAAAAAGAAAACTGAATTTTGATTTGTTAACCAGCAAGCCAACAAACCGTTAAGCTAATTTAGCAAAGCAGCTAATCAGATGAAAAAACAATCATCTACCAGCTACTGCATATTGGCCTCATAATGGTGACAAAGCTGAAATGATCTTAACACACAAATGGATCTGTTAAACCTTATTAGCTTGTTGGTAAGATGTAGAAGCCAACATTATGAGGTCCGTAAGCACTTTTTGCTGGATGTGTAATATCACAATAACTAGTCAAAATTATCGCATTTCTTCAGTTCAAATTCAAAGGTCACTACACCAATTGTACACTCTTTTTCTAAAAATCTCCTTAAGTTGTTATGGTAAGTGTTAGCATACAGTTGCCTATTTAAACATCTAGCAGACACAAAGCAACATTTGGAGTCTGTTTCCGTCCACCCGATAAAATCAAGTCCAGTACTCTTCGTTTAGCTCTGTTTTGCTTCTCCACCAACTGAAAAAAAAAAAAAAAATCTAGCTTTTTAGTGGCTACATTTAAATGCTCCACTTCTTGCTACAGATATTTGGTACTGGACAGTCATATATCAGAGTTTTCTGCTGAAAACAGCTGAATGCTGCAAGTGGCGAGAATGACTTATAATACTTTATATAAGGTTTAAGGCCTTAAAAAAACAAAACAATTAGCTTAAAGATGCTAAAAGCTCCGTAGAGCCGAGGGGATCTGCCAATAATAATCTGTGGGTTTGTCCCTATGAGCGACACCTTTCACGTCACACTTTGAATTCACTGTAACTCTAATAAATATTGGTAATAAATAAATAAATTTCTGGAGTGGAGTAATCGCTGCAGTGCCTCTTTACCTGCATATTCCAGCTGTTTAAATTCAAAACTGTTGTCATAACGTTTGGGAATGTAATCGGGTATTCTCAGTCATTGTTGTACAAACGCTATCCAGTTAACCTTCAGAGGGCACATCCCCTGAAAGTCCTGTATTATATGGTGTCTGTGCAAACAGTCACCATGCTCTGACATGCACATTGAGAATAAACTATCACTCATCACGTCTATGTTTTTCTATATGCCAGTGTTATGAAAGGGAGTAGTGTTCCATAGAGAAACACTTTCTTCATCATCAAGTGCAGGTGCAGAGGAGCTCAAAAGGCATTTTACTGGAAAATTCATGATCAACAATTCCTTTAACTCCTAAAATACAAGATAAATAGTAACTGAAAACAACAAGGTTGTTTCTATTTTACATAAACAAGTATACTTGTTCACTTACATCCTAACTGAGCCTGGAAATTTAAATTGTTACAGTTTCAGAATAGAATAGATTAAGGGTAATTCAGGAGGTTATATCCGCAACTGGCAGTTTGTATTTCCCATTTCTGTGTGAATTAAAAAATTATAAAAGACACTCCAAAGTAATTGCCAATGATCTTTATGATACATGCTTCATCTAGCGTCTTTGAAACTTCCCCTTGAGAACAACAATGTAAACCCTTCTATAAGAAAACTAGTTATTTAGGATGATAAGCACTCTAGTTTATGGCCTATGATTATTATCTATATTAGTTCATGCATGCATTTGAGCTGCAAAGGCATTCTCATATGCACACCTGTGTCACTTACCCTCTCCCTTTCAACAGATGTGGAGCAGCCCCAGTGAAGGGCTTTCTTTGCTCAACATCATTATTCTTGCTGTAAGGCAAACTATATACGTTCAGCACGGAACCACAAAGAAAAAGAAAACACACACACACACACACACACACACACACACACACACACACTTTGGAAGATAAAAGGTAAGAACAAAATGACAGTGTGGGTCACAAAGTCTACACGGAATGGGGCCTTAAGGGAGTGTGGCAAACTGAAAAGATCTGAACTCAAAATCCAGGACATCTATTGCTACAGCCGTACTCACTTTTTGGTGGAGTAAGGGTTCCTTGATGTAGGCATGGAGTGGGAGAGTGAGTAGTCATTGGTGATGTTCACTGGTCTTGGTGGCCTAAACAAGAAACAAATGCACCTCCTTTTTTTCTTTTGTCTGTGTGGATTTCCTCTAAATTTTATAATCTCTCAAATTTCCATTTTGGTAGATGACCTGCCATACATATATCAGGATGTGGCAACACAGATGTATGATTAGTTATGTAGGGTGTGGTAAATAATAAAAACATGCAATGAATGGAGGAATGAATCTGTGAATCCACAAACACAGTGAGAGTATGTAAGGGGGGATTGGACTCATAAGCTACAATACTGTACCTATGATAAGCACAAAACAAAGGATTCAAATCTACAGTCACAAAAATGACACATTTTGCGATGTGTTAAATATTAAAAGCAAACTCACCATGTATCTCTGAAGAAAGTACAGAACAAGAAAAGGAATAAAAATAATTTATTACAATCAGCCCCAGAAGTGCAATCACTACACTAAAAGTAAAAATTCCAGTAATTTTGAAAATGACCACTAATCTTTCAAAAGAAACAAATACAGAAGTAAAAAGAAACACAGAATATCTTATCTGGAATATCTATATCTTGAACATAATTATTTCATGTCAAAAGAAATTGGGTTTTATGTGTTAATGTGAAAAAGTATATCTACCAATATGTATCATCACATTTTTTAACTGATATGCGTATTGGCTTAAAAAAATCCAGTATTAGTTGTACAAAACTGCAAAAATTTTAATCTATTTGGATGTGGGTCATAAACTACTGCAACTACCTTTAATTTGAAGGTAAAATAATTAACATATAAAGCCAGTAGGTGGGTGATTTTTGTTCCAGAAGTAGCCTTTACGGTATGTCCCTGTATACCGACCGTTAATAAACAGCCTCAGAGTGCTACAAAGTGTGTGCTTGTGTAGGCTGTTATTTTATTATTTATGACGCAACACAAAAATCAGTCAAGTCAAGGAAAAGGTAGCAGCAGTGTTGCAGATCACAATCATTCCCAAGGCTAAAATTAAGCCTCATTGATCAGAGATTGATTGGAATCACTTCAGACTTTGAGGCAGCTACAAGATAATTAGAGAGAGAGAGAGTCAGAGAAAAGAAAAAAAGATGAACTTACACAATATGAGCTAGGTTGAGAGGTTTGTCTGGCATTTCGGGAAACATGGGGTGAAGAGGCTCTCTGCTGGATGCACAGCTCAGGGACTTACTGAAGGCATGGGATAACTTCTTAGCAGGAGATTTCTGGGAGAAGTGAGATGCGAATTCTGAGGACATGAGGAAACTTAATTCTTTTCTAAACATATGGCATCATTACAGCGATCCCGTCACCTGCATCCAATATTCAGCATCCTCTGATTGTGGCGAAGCTGAACGCAAATAGTCACAATGACCATGATGTGCACTGGATGATGGTCCAGTGCAGACACACTCCCTTAGCCGGCCCCTCTCTTCCTCCCCTCCTCCTTCCCTTACCCATGACGTATACTCCTTCATTTGGTGCTGGTTGCTATGGGAACCACTGGCATGTCCCCTCCAGAAGCAGTCCTGACAGAGCTGGTAATTATGACATTGCTGGCAGCGGTAGCGGAAGCCCATCATACTCTCAGTATGGCAGTAGGAGCACTCGACCGGGTGAAAGACTGGAGGCAGGAGAGGAGGGGTCAGACACACAGATGGACAAACACATAAACACAAACAGATGTGATTTTAAACCCAGATATTTTGCACTTTGCAAAAGAGAGGACTCATGTCCATTCATTTAAGGATAGATGTGCTATTGAGTCTGTTCTGGTGATAACATTCCTTTCATTTTAACCAAATACACACAAATCAGTACGACGTCAGCATGCTGTATATACTGTATACAGCATATACTGTATGTGTGTGTGAGCATGTGACTGGTTTTCCTTTGCTTACATGCAGGTGGCTTGTGAAGATGAGTGCATCCTAATTATCCACAAACAAACACACACTCATGCACAGGGTGTAAGGTCCCAATGGTCATCTTCATTGGAGGTGTGTGTGTGTGTGTTTGCTCGACTCATTGTGTGTGGTG
>CM057248.1:27813466-27815966 GCA_029931835.1 Etheostoma nigrum
GCCTAAAGGCGTTCCCATAGTGTCGTAACCGACGCAGTTCGAGTTCCCCTCGAAGGGGAACTAACAGATATCCAGTACAGGCCAAAGGTTTGGACACACCTTCTCATTCAATGAGTTTCCTTTATCTTCATGACTATTTCCATGGTAGATCATCACCGAAGGCATCAGAACTATGAATGAACACATGTGGAGTTATGGACTTAACAAAAAAGTAGAAATAACTGAAAACATGTCTTATATTCTAGTTTCTTCAAAGTAGCCATACAAAAGCTATACAAAACTTACCTTGCTTGGCAGCTGGATTCTTACAATATCACGGTGTGTGTGTGTGTGTGTGTCACTATACTACATAGATGTTTCAATGACATTTGAATTTTTTTTGTATTTTGTGGTAATTTTCCTTCAACTTTTCTCAAAAACCTTACAGTAAAATCTCATGAAATTAGACACGGTCATAGCCACCGTCATCCTGAACAGGACTGTATTATTTATAATTTATTATAATTTATTACAAATGTAATAACTGTACATTTCAGCTAACTGAAGGATTTTGTTGATAACTGCACATGAATTGTGTCACATGTAACTTGAGAAGTTGTTGAATTGCAATTTGAGAATTAAGAAGTGCACCAGCACCAAAAATGCCTCTTTAGCATGGTTCAGCATTAATAACCATTTATTTATTTATATATATTTGAACCCACAATGTAAAGTTGATCTTTGTGATTTCAGGGAGGAGAACATGACGATTTGAGTTCTGTATTTTCAGTGAAAACTTCCAAAAAACTTAACATTTGGTATTCAAACATGTTGAATTTAATGACACTAAGTATTAGTACAACATATCACCTTCATATTACCTCAGTTGAACCTTAACACACACACACACACACACACACACACACACACACACACACACACACACACACGACAGACACACACAACACACACACACACTCAGACACTCAAACACACACACACACACACTCAGACACTCAAACACACACACACACACTCAGACACGCTTGCACGGACACACATACACACAATAGAATAGATAGAATACAATAAAAACATTTTTAAAAATGGTAACATCGACAAAATGTTATAGCTTACAGCATATAAGTTACAATAAGTGCGTAAGTTCTCAAATGACTCAAAATAACCATCTTCTGCACGTACGTTATATTGCACGTACTTTATATTGCACATACTTTACATTGCACATACTTTATATCGCACATACTCTATATTGCACGTACTTTATATTGCACATACTCTATATTGCACGTACTTTATATTGCACATACTCTATATTGCACGTACTCTATATTGCACGTACTCTATATTGCACATACTTTATATTGCACATACGTTATATTGCACATACGTTATATTGCACGTACTTTATATTGCACATACTTTATATTGCACATACGTCTATATTGCACGTACTTTATATTGCACATACTCTATATTGCACATACTCTATATTGCACATACTCTATATTGCACGTACTTTATATTGCACATACTCTATATTGCACGTACTTTATATTGCACATACGTTATATTGCACATACGTTATATTGCACGTACTTTATATTGCACATACTCTATATTGCACATACTCTATATTGCACATACTTTATATTGCATGTACTTGTTGTATTTTTAAACTGTTTCTTTTTTTACTTGTCTTCTGTTTCATTGCCTTTTTCGAAGCTTTGCAATGTAATCTCGCTCATCTGCACATGTGAATGTGCAGCGAATGACAATAAAGTCTGTCTAGGTCTAGAATCCAACCAATCCAGCCTAAGAAAGCCAGGACTACTATCCAATCAGAGGCAGCGTGGGGCGGGTCTTGCCTTCTCCGACCCAGGAAACGCAAATTTGACCCCAAGAAAGCATCTTCTCGAACACGTGCTCCATGAAGACCCCGACGAATAGAAGTGTAGACCTTTGTTCTTCCAGATGTGGGTTCTCTCTACAGGATCTGAGATCCTCGGCTCGTCAGTCTTGGGGGTCGACGCTCACACAGATCTGCTCACAAAGCTCCGCCTCCTCCAGGCTGAGTGTGGGGGTCCCTACGTCCCAGTCAGGGCTCTGCAACACACAGAGTCAAAGGTTTAGCCCACGTGGACTCTGTGCTAATAGACCTCAACCCTTGTGTTGTCCTCGGGTCAAATTGACCCGTTTCAAAGTGTTTTAAATCTGAAATCAGGGCTGTAGTCAAGACCACCTTTGTCAATTCCAAGACGAGTCCAAGACCAGAGTCTCGGACTCTCTAGTATTTGGACTCGGACTTGTCTCAGTCTCGGCCCCTGGTCTTGCCCAATATGGCTTTTGGTCTGCACCGAGTCCAGGTGTCTTTATCATGTTGATAATAATATTGGAGGGAAAGTGAAACCCAAAATGATTGTCTTGATACTGTCATGCATAAGACTTTTATTCTGTCCTGGACTCGGTCTTGACTCGGACTCAAACCTCTTTGGACTCG
>CM057248.1:27828466-27830966 GCA_029931835.1 Etheostoma nigrum
CAGAGAGACATGAACCAACACGGAGACACTGGTACTCAGAGAGACATGAACCAACACGGAGACACTGGTACTCAGAGAGACATGAACCAACACGGAGACACTGGTACTCAGAGAGACATGAACCAACACGGAGACACTGGTACTCAGAGAGACATGAACCAACACGGAGACACTGGTACTCAGAGAGACATGAACCAACACGGAGACACTGGTACTCAGAGAGACATGAACCAACACGGAGACACTGGTACTCAGAGAGACATGAACCAACACGGAGACAATGGTACTCAGAGAGACATGAACCAACACGGAGACACTGGTACTCAGAGAGACATGAACCAACACGGAGACACTGGTACTCAGAGAGACATGAACCAACACGGAGACACTGGTACTCAGAGAGACATGAACCAACACGGAGACAATGGTACTCAGAGAGACATGAACCAACACGGAGACACTGGTACTCAGAGAGACATGAACCAACACGGAGACACTGGTACTCAGAGAGACATGAACCAACACGGAGACAATGGTACTCAGAGAGACATGAACCAACACGGAGACACTGGTACTCAGAGAGACATGAACCAACACGGAGACACTGGTACTCAGAGAGACATGAACCAACACGGAGACACTGGTACTCAGAGAGACATGAACCAACACGGAGACACTGGTACTCAGAGAGACATGAACCAACACGGAGACACTGGTACTCAGAGAGACATGAACCAACACGGAGACACTGGTACTCAGAGAGACATGAACCAACACGGAGACACTGGTACTCAGAGAGACATGAACCAACACGGAGACACTGGTACTCAGAGAGACATGAACCAACACGGAGACAATGGTACTCAGAGAGACATGAACCAACACGGAGACACTGGTACTCAGAGAGACATGAACCAACACGGAGACACTGGTACTCAGAGAGACATGAACCAACACGGAGACACTGGTACTCAGAGAGACATGAACCAACACGGAGACACTGGTACTCAGAGAGACATGAACCAACACGGAGACAATGGTACTCAGAGAGACATGAACCAACACGGAGACACTGGTACTCAGAGAGACATGAACCAACACGGAGACACTGGTACTCAGAGAGACATGAACCAACACGGAGACAATGGTACTCAGAGAGACATGAACCAACACGGAGACACTGGTACTCAGAGAGACATGAACCAACACGGAGACACTGGTACTCAGAGAGACATGAACCAACACGGAGACACTGGTACTCAGAGAGACATGAACCAACACGGAGACACTGGTACTCAGAGAGACATGAACCAACACGGAGACACGCAGACACGACCATAAAGAGTCAGAACACATAATGAGGATCAGTAGAAATAGACACAACTACTACAAAGAGACACGACTAGAAGGCAAAATGACCACAAGAGACATCTAGAGACACAAAACAGTTACAAAGAGACACAAAGAGACACAAAACAGTTACAAAGAGACACAAAGAGACACCATAGGACCACAAAGAGAGACAAAAGTGGTCTTATTAGGGGACCTTAGTGGTCCCCTAATACTGTATCTGAAGTCTCTTTATATAGACCTTAGTGGTCCCTAATACTGTATCTGAAGTCTCTTTATATAGACCTTAGTGGTCCCCTAATACTGTATCTGAAGTCTCTTTTATATAGACCTTAGTGGTCCCCTAATACTGTATCTGAAGTCTCTTTAATTAGACCTTAGTCGTCCCCTAATACTGTATCTGAAGTCTCTTTATATAGACCTTAGTGGTCCCTAATACTGTATCTGAAGTCTCTTTATATAGACCTTAGTGGTCCCCTAATACTGTATCTGAAGTCTCTTTATATAGACCTTAGTGGTCCCCTAATACTGTATCTGAAGTCTCTTTAATTAGACCTTAGTCGTCCCCTAATACTGTATCTGAAGTCTCTTTATATAGACCTTAGTGGTCCCTAATACTGTATCTGAAGTCTCTTTATATAGACCTTAGTGGTCCCCTAATACTGTATCTGGAGTCTCTTTATATAGACCTTAGTGGTCCCTAATACTGTATCTGAAGTCTCTTTATATAGACCTTAGTGGTCCCTAATACTGTATCTGAAGTCTCTTTATATAGACCTTAGTGGTCCCTAATACTGGATCTGAAGTCTCTTTATATAGACCTTAGTGGTCCCTAATACTGTATCTGAAGTCTCTTTATATAGACCTTAGTGGTCCCTAATACTGTATCTGAAGTCTCTTTATATAGACCTTAGTGGTCCCCTAATACTGTATCTGAAGTCTCTTTTATATAGACCTTAGTGGTCCCCTAATACTGTATCTGAAGCCTCTTTTATATAGACCTTAGTGGTCCCTAATACTGTATCTGAAGTCTCTTTATATAGACCTTAGTGGTCCCTAATACTGTATCTGAAGTCTCTTTATATAGACCTTAGTGGCCCCTAATACTGTATCTGAAGTCTCTTTTATATAGACCTTAGTGGTCCCCTAA
>CM057248.1:27833466-27837744 GCA_029931835.1 Etheostoma nigrum
ATATACTGTATACATATTAAGAATTTACTGTATACATATTAAGAATATACTGTATACATATTAAGAATATACTGTATGCATATTAAGAATATACTGTATACATATTAAGAATATACTGTATACATATTAAGAATATACTGTATACATATTAAGAATATACTGTATGCATATTAAGAATATACTGTATACATTACCTACACTACCGGTCCAAAGTTTGGGGTCACATAGAAATCCCCATTGCACTCCATTGTAGACAGAATGCAGCTGAGATCAGTTGCATTGTTTTTTTAACCAGGGCAGTAATCAGATTACATTATGTGCTTACATAATAGTAAAATGGTTCTCCAATGTTTTTCTAGTGTTTTATTTTTAAATGATAGATTAGTACACAGAATGTGCCTTTGGAACATTGGATGAATGGTTGCTGATAATGGGGAATGTAGATATTGCATTAAAGATCAGCCCCCCCACCCAAATTAGCAGGTATTCTGTCTATAATGGAGTGGTATGGACATGTAGAAGTGACCCCAAACTTTGGACCGGTAGTGTACATACATACATTAATATACTGTATACATATTAAAGATTATACTGTATACATTATGTACATACATACATTAATATACTGTATGCATATGCATACATACATACATTAATATACTGTATGCATATGCATACATACATACATTAATATACTGTATGCATATGCATACATACATACATTAATATACTGTATGCATATTAACAGTATACTGTATACATTACATACATACATTAATATACTGTATTATATATTAAGTGTCTCTCTGAGGTGAAAGCTGCGCCCCTCCCCGGGTCCTCCGCCTCACGGCGACTACAGCGGCCCAGAGCATCAGCAGCAGGACGCTGAGCACCGAGCACCGCACCTTGAAGAAGGTGGAGTAGATCCCAAAGGGCTCCATGTACACCAACACAGTTCTGCTGGTTGACACACACTTATAACCCCGGCTGTAAACTACACACCAGTACTCCCCGGCGTGTTCCCGTGAGAGCTTAGAGTTAACCAGCTTCCCATTGGACGCCGTAAACCTTACACTAAAGATTCCTCCCCCAGTTCGGTTTGACTTGATGAACCATTGATGCTCCTCACCCTCTCCCAAATCTCTGCAGCTGAAAGTGACTTCCTCTCCCTCTGAGAAGAGCTCTACGGCAGGGGGGCCAAATTTGGGGCACACCAACAGCACATACACTTGCTCTCTCATAGAGATATGACAGGAGTACACACCTGAGTGATTTAAAGTCAGAGATGAAAACGCCAGAGAGTAGTTTTGGTCCACTGACGGCAGCGCCTGGTTGTGCAGTCCTAGGTCAGAGTGGGAGAGGGATTTTCGATTAAACATCCAAAGGGGGGGCGGGTCATCAGTGAAATCATTGACATTGCACGGCAACACAGCCGTCTCTTCCACTGAGCGGTAGATTGTCTCTGACTGCAGTCTCAACAGTAAAATTTCACTTATAACACACCGCAGTTGGTGCATCACCAGACAGTTGTACTCTCTAAAGTCTGTTTCCGTGACGTTGGTTGCACGAAGAGTTGATGTGTTTGCCACCACTTGGTATCTTCCTCTAACGGTGTCTGTCATCACATTGGCCCCAAAAACTCTGCTCCATGTTTCCTGCTTGTATCTAAAGTCCTGTTTGAGCCACTGGACATCCAGATTACCATCAGCTCTCCAACATGGCACGTCCACTGTTTTTCCAAGTCTCGCGTCCACTAGTCCCCTCCTATACTTTGTACTACAAACAATAATACTGATGTTTTTCTCATGCGTCAGGGTGCCCTCGGTCCAGCACTCCTCTCGGTACGTGCCGGAGTCTGAATGGGTCAGGTGGCGGATGGTGTAAGAAGAAGTCTTCACATCGCTGACCAGTCGTTGTTTCAGGTCTCCAGGTACTGAGGACTGGTTGGACCAGAGGTCAGAGATGTTCCACAGGACCAGCTTCTCCCCACCAACAGACCTGGAGATCAGGCAGGAGTTGGTGTTGTTGGGGGGGGTGAAGGTGTAAAAGTCTCTTTCCCCTTTGATGAAGATGTGTTCTCCTGCATGGATGCTGCTGATGAGAGCGACCAGCAGGAAGGAGAGCTCTGCGACTGCAGCCATTCTGCTCCGAGGTCGTAAAACACCGACAGCACTCAGCTCATAAGCAACCCTCATTAGCAGCTGCTCTTCTTCTTTTTTTAACAAACTTCTTTATCTCATCATCATAGGAAACTCTGACAAAGCAGGGACACACACACAGACACACACACACACACACACACACACACACATACACACAAACTCTGATGAAGCAGGCCTCCTATCAAGTAATCAATTTCCTTTAAAAGGTGTCAATAACCACAGAGGGTGTCGTGCCTTCTAACACAGATTATGTAGAGATGTGAGGAAACAACCAGCGATAAGTGTGTGTGGGTATGCGTGTGTGTGTGTGTGTGTGTGTGTTGGGGAGAGAAAGATGAACATTTGAGCAATTTGGACCCTTTAGGCATAATACATCCATCCATCCATCCATTTCTGCTTATCCGGTATCGGGTCGCGGGGGCAGCAGCTCCAGCAGAGGACCCCAAACTTCCCTTTTTGCAGAAGCCAGAACATCTCTTCATGCTGTAGGTGAGACTGCCCACAGAAAGGAAGAGACAGAGTCAGGCCTGGCAGCAGAAAACACTGCCTACCTCAGTCATTATATATTATATATATATTATACAGCAGTCTGCACAGGTACACATACACATTCAGGCCGGTGTGATGTGACGATTCTGCAAAACTCATCATATTGCAGAGGATTGACCAAAGCTTAGACCATACATTTTATTGTACTGCCCTAATAGCTTGCAGTTACTGAAATCTCAAATTGTTGCATGTCATGCTCCTCTGTTAGGTTCAAAACCCCAAGTCTAAAGTACACATGGACCACGTTGTCTTTTGTGCTTTGCAAAGGGGACGAGTACTGAAATCACTCAGCAGTCTTCCAAAGTACTCTCCCCTTGCTCTGCCTTTTTATTGAAGTTCTATAAATGGGTGTAGACATAAAGTTGTATTGCATACATGGGTGTAGTATATCATATTCTTTGCTTCCCCATTGGTTGAGCTGCGGCTGGGTGTGTTAGACAAGTTAAGAACTCAAACATAGTCACCAGAGTTGGATAGAGGAGCAGTATGTTCCTACACAGTCACAGTTGCAACCCCCACCCAAGTTTCTTATCTTATCTTACTCTGCTAGGTTGACATTCCTGTGTTCTAAGTTGCCTCACCTCAAAAGCTTTTAACTATTAACAGTCCCTACACCTCTCACACAAGAGAAACGTTGCAGAGTCCAAACACTGGAGGCTCAGCTGAAAACCCAAAAGAAAAGTGATGCCCTATTGGCTTCATAGACGTAATGAGTCACTAATATCTGGGTGCCATCTGGGAATCATAACCGGAAATAATGGAGGAGACTGCACACAGGATGAGTCCAATAAATTTAGCTTAAATGCAGCTTTATTCAATTATTGAACAAGGAAGATAACTATGGGTACACACACAGACACACACACGAGTGTGTAACCAAAGTGTCTCTCTGAACGCAGAACTGCGTTTCTTGTCTTCACACATGTCAGTTTATCTATTTCTGTGATACAGTGTTACCTTCAAAGTACTCCTTATTTGTAAAACCCTTCTAAGATATGTAAATGGACTGTTCTTATATACTACTCAAAGCGCTTTTACATAGAGTCATTCACCGTTCACACACGTGTTCATACACTGAATGTGTGCCGAGGTGTACAAGGTGCCACCTGCTCATGTGCACATGATCAGACACACATTTACACTCTGATGACACAGTATCGGGGGCAACTTGGGGTTCAGCGTCTTGCCCAAGGACACTTTGAAATAGGACTGCAGGGATCAAACCACCAACCTTTCGATTGGTAGGCGACCGCAAATACCACTGAGCCACAGTCGCCCCATTGTAGAGACAGATGGACACCTTCTGATCTATTCTCAGCTTGTTACCTCAAACTAAACCTTCTGTGGAAGATCCTTAGCAGAGATGAAATACAGTTGAAACCCTCCATGCTTAAATATTCCACCTATCAGTTACTGGTCATGTTCTGCTTTTGTTTTTATGTATTACAGCCGGAGGAGAACTCTACATTCTGGGGGAGACAGATGAAGAAGTGTTGAGCACAGGCCTGGCTTGGTCTGGACGTCCACCGCAATCCTCCATAATGCTCCTTTCATTTTACATAACGCA
>CM057248.1:27838244-27840744 GCA_029931835.1 Etheostoma nigrum
GGTAGCAGCTGTCGCCATGGTCCCGCTACACGTCCTGCGATGCCATGTTCATCCTACTACGCTCTGCTGTGCCTTGTAATGCCCAAAGTGCCCTGCTATGCCATGAACTACTACAAACTAGTATTGTTTTGGGACTCTTCATTGTAATCCCAACCGGTCGTCAGACACCGCCTACCAAGAGCCTGGGTCTGGGTCTGGGTCTGTCCCAGGTTTCTGCCTAAAAGGAAGTTTTTCCTCGCCACTGTGGCCCTGTTGCTTGCTCTGGAGGAAACTACTAGACCTGTTGGGTCCTTGTAAATTCTGGAGTGTGGTCTAGACCTGCTCTATCTGTAAAGGGTCTCCAGATAACTTGTTATGAATTGATACTATAAATAAAATTGAATTGAAGTTGCAGATATAGAAGGAATTTTTTTTAGTTTGCCTATAATCTGCATTTATTTTAGAGACGGACATATATTTTTAAATCTTTAAAAAAACACCAAATATTAAAAGTATTTAATTTATTATCATGATAGTTGACGCGGGCTCATTTTATTCCAGAAGATATTTATCTCGTCAACACAACCATAACATCAGAAATCAGCAAAATATGAACGGCAACATGTGACTTCAACAGTTTTTAACAAACGTGGTCACGTATTTCCCCGTGACTCCATCTGGAAAATTATTCACGATTTTGTATTTTTGACCCTCTGAATTTATTGTGGGACACACCTCGGCATGAGACGGGACGGATGACATGGGACGCTCCAGGCTGCAGACACACCCTCTTGGTTTCTATAGAAGTCTATGAGAAGGTTTTGATTTATTGCCTGAGGAACATTTCCATAATGAGTTTATGATCTCTCTCTAGTCTGAAGTCTTCTTCTGTACATGATGTTCATTTAGTGAAGGATGGACCCATTTAATATAAAACAGACGAAGAAGAAGAGGACGCGTCTGTTTTCTGTCTTTTGTCGTATTTTGACTCAATATTTAGATTATTTCACATGAAGACTTCTAAATGAAAGGACAACAGATCTGGTTTCTCTTAAAGAAGTTAAGGTCCCTTTGAGGTTATTAAGGGTTTAAGGGACACTTTCTTTGTGTTGACAGGTCTCTGTCTCTCGTTACCTTTCCTGTCTCCACATGTTGAGTCCTTGTCCTCGCCCGGCACACTGAGACAGACAGGAGACAGACAGGAGGGAGGGAGACATACAGACAGGAGACAGACAGGAGGGAGACAGACAGGAGACAGACAGACAGGAGGGAGACAGACGACAGACAGGAGACAGACAGGAGGGAGACAGACAGGAGACAGACAGACAGGAGGGAGACAGACAACAGACAGGAGACAGACAGGAGACACTCATTACTCCATCAACACACACATCTGTGTGTACATGTGAGTGTGTGTTCATTGTGGATGTGTGTGTCTGGATGTGACTGAGTGTGTTTATGCAGGTGTGTGTCTGTGTGTTTGTGTGTTTGTGAGTGTGTGTGTGTGTGTGAGAGAGAGTGTGTGTGTGTCTGGGTGTGTGTGTGTCTGTGTGTTCATGTGCGTGTGTGTTTATGCAGGTGTATGTGTGTGTCTGTGTGTTCGTGTGTGTATGTGTGTGTGTGTGGATGTGCGTGTCTGTGTGTGTGTGCGTGTGTGTGTGTTTCCTCTGTGCTCCATCGGGGTTAAAGAACATTTACAGGAAGAGAAACATAACATCGTGCAGCAGAATCAGATTTCAGATCTGCTGAACATGAACGATGGAAATAAAGAGTTAGACGCTCAAATGTACGGATGACGAATATTAATCACCACATAGGATCAATACTGGGTATTGGCCAGGAATCTAATAATAATAATAATAATAATAATAATAATAATAATAATAATAGTAGTATCTGTTCTCCTGAAGGTGTTGGAGCTGCATCCTGCTCCATCAGGAAGACCGACTACGCCTTCAAGGTAACACACACACACATCCTGGGACATATATACACACACACACACACACACACACACACACACACACACACACACACACACACACAGCTGGAAATAAAGTGTTTGACACTCAATATATTGGGGTAGATCCCCAGAATCCTACGTTGTATGTCCCCCATGTTAAACTAAAACGCAGGTATTTAAGCGCAGTGTGTGTGTGTGTGTATCTGTGTGTGTGTGTGTGTGTTTGTCTGTGTAGGTAGGTGTGTGTGTGTGTGTCTGTGTAGGGGTGTGTGTGTAGGTGTGTGTGTGTGGACCCACCTTGCGGGGAGAAGACGGTGGTAAAAACTTCAAACTCTTGGTCTCTCTGCCTGTAGATCTGCTGCATGCTGCTCTCTCCCACACACACACACACACACACACTCTGCGCTTAAATACCCAGTCACTAATCCTGCTGTCACACACACACACACACACACACACACACACACACACACACCTCTATACCAACTATCAGTCCACCGATGAGTCTAATCTCCAGACATCTTATTGAATAAAGCTCATTTGCATATCTGCATCATG